>PVLC010004175.1:0-87867 GCA_004027655.1 Graphiurus murinus
ATTGAACTCAGGGGCATTCTACCTCTGAGCTATACCTCCAGCCCTATTTTTTATTCTCTATTTTGAAACAGGGTCTCACTAAGTTACAGAGTGCCTCACTAGGTAGCTGAGGCTGGCCACAAACTTGGATCCTCCAGTCTCAGCCTCCCAAATGCTGGGATTACAAGCGCGCGCCACCACGCCCGGCTCTACCAGGCTCTATTTAAAAAAAAATATACTAGCCGGGCGCGGTGGCGCATGCTTGTAATCCCAGTACTTGGGAGGCTGAGACTGGAGGATCCGGGTTCAAGGCCACCCTCAGCTACTCAGTGAGGCCCTCCACCACTTTGTGAGCCCCTGTTTCAAAAAATGAATAAAAAATAGGGCTGAGGGTGTAGTCTGGAGGTAGAATGCCTGTGGGTTCAATCTCCAATACCGCAAAAAAAAAAATTTAAAAATAATAAAAAATATACTTTTATGGTGTATAGTAATCACACGTCATAGTGAGGTTCAGAATGATACAAGCATGCACACTCGCGCACACACGCGCACGCCCGTGCTCACACAGCTCCTGGTGTCGCCTGCTCCCCCTCTTTCATGCGAGTGAGGTTGGTAGTGATACCTTCACGTGTGGGCTCCGTTTGATCAGTTTCCTACCTCCATCCTCCTCTTTCTCTTTCCCTGTCTCCCCCGCCCCCCAACTATTCTACTAGTCTCTCCTTCTTTATCCGAAGTCCCTTTCCTTTCCCATTTTTCTCGCTGGCTTCCACCTGTGAGAGAAAATGCATGACCCTTGGCTTCCTGAGCCTGGCAGACTTCATGCAGTACCATGGTCTCCAGCTCCATCCATTTTCCTGCAAAAACGACACCGTTGTTCTTCTTCATGACTGCGTAGAATTCCACTGTGCGGATAGACCACGTTGTCTGGGCTCCCCCTTTTGTCCTCAGATCTCTCTTTGCCCGGCAAGCGTTGGTTTGTCCTCTGAAGTCAAGGATGGGTACCCCATCTTCGGGGCGTCTCTGACCCCACAGGCTGGGTGGGGAGGTCTCCCTCAGTCTCCCACGTTTGCTGCCAGGTTAGTACTTAACATTCTCTTGTAATTACTCCCTTCGCTTCCCTCCTTTTCTTCCTAGCTTCTTAAAGGGAGGAACGAGGGTGCGCAAACGCATACAAATACAATCCCAGGACTTGGGAGGCTGAGACAGGAGGATCACGAGTTTGACAGCTTCAGCAACTAGTGAGACTCTCATAGACCTAGCATGACCTTGCTTCAAAATCAAAACAAAACAGGGCCAAGGGTGTAGCTTGGTGGTAGAATGCCCCTGAGTTCAATGCCTGGTACCACCAAAAAAAAAGGCTTATCCAAGGTTGCGAAGGTAATAGGAGGTGGCGCTGGGATTTGAACCCAGGGAGTCTGACAGCAGTGCCTGGGAGGCTGACCACTACCCCGCACACCAGCTGTCCTCCTAGAGCCCCACATCCCCCCTGGATCCTTAGATTCTCCCTGACTCCTTCTTGGGGATCCTGGCTCAGCCTCCAAGCTCGCTCTGGCCTGGCGCATCTTCTGGACCATGAATTCCCGGCGGTGATTAAGTAACAGCCTGAGGCCCCCATTAGTGCCTGGAAGATTGATTGCCCTGGCTCCCTCCCCGGCATCCCTAATTGGGACATTCGTCACCATGCGTCACCGGAGCGTCCAGGAGACATCGCAAGTAATGGATAAGCTCTGGGCAGATGACCCGATGGGAGCCTCTGGTGTGAGCTCCCACCTTGGGGCCCCGTCTCCCCAGCCACGACCTCGGAACAGGAGGCCTCGCTCTGCTGTATTTGAAGAGGCTTTTTAAACGCATGATGTCGGAGTCAGCTGATTCAATATTAACATAACCTCCTGCCAGAGGAATCGAAGACCGGAGTCGTAACTGGTTCCAAACCAGGTTGTCCCAGTTTGCCAACAAATATTGACCCTTTCAAGGTTCTGATGAGTGATACACCGCAGGCAGGAAACAGGGTCAGTCTTCTCCCCAAAGGTGCTGGTCCTGGTCGGCCCCGGAGGGGAGGGAAGGGGAGGGCCGGGCAGCGTGGGCCCAGCAGGCAGCGCCGCCATCAGAACCAGGAACCTATCGGTGGGGAACTTAGACTGCCGACCCCCTGCCGGCCAGGCGCCCCTCAAGGTCACAATCTAATTTCCCCCTTTAAGCCCACTCAATGGGTCCCAAGAAGCAGGGGCCAGCACATGGGACCGTGCCCCAGGGACTCAGGCTCAGTGAGCTAGGACAGGCTGGCCAGGGTCCCCGAAAGGGCGGACCACTATTAGGCCCCCTTCCTCTCCTTTAATTAAGTACTGAGGGTGAACCCAGAGTGTACCTCTGAGCTACACTCCCAACCCTATTTTATTTTGTATTTAGAAACAGGATCTCACTAAGTTACTACATGCTGGCCTCAAACGTGATTCTCCTGTCTCGGCCTCCCAAGTACTGAGATTACTGGTGTGTGCTAGCATCCTGACAATTATACCCACTTTAGAGAGGAAAATCATTGTATACAGAATTTCTGGAGTTAGGCCAAACTGGGATTTAAGAAAAAAGTATCTATCTATCTATCTATCTATCTATATAAAATTTTATATATGTACAATTTTATTTTTGCCTATCTACATTTCTATTTATCTATCATCTATATATACACATACATATGTAGAGAGAGAGAGCGCTCACACACACATGCACAAGTGCAAAAGCAAGCGGGTGCAGTGGTGCAGCACACCTATAACCCAGTTCTTGGGAGGCTGAGATAGGAGATTCATACATTTGAAGTTAGCCTTAGTAACTTAGTGAGACCCTCAGCAACATAATGAGAACCAGTTTCAAAATAAAACATAAAAGGGCTGGGCGTATAACTTGGAAGTAGAATGCCCTTGGGTCAGGCCCTAGAACCTATATGTAAAAAGCAAAACAAAAACCCATATATATACATATATACATATATATAGGTTCTGGGGATTGAACCCAGGAGTGCTCTACCACTAAGCTGCATCCCCACCCCTTCTCTTTATTCTGACCTGGTGGTCTTGTGAAGTTGCCCAGGCTGGCCTCCTATCTCAGCCTCCCCAGTCACTAGGATTACAGGTGTGTGGCACCAGGCCCAGCATGATTTAAAAAAAGGTAACACTTTGTCATTATTAGCCAGTCTAATAGTGACAAAGTGTATCTCCTTATTAAATTATATTTTTCTCTTGGGACGATGATGTTGAATGTCTTCTCACATGCTATCTGCTATTCGTGATGAGCTATGTTTTGCCTGTTTTTGCAGTGCTGGGGGTTGGACCCTGAGCCTCACGGGGACCGGGTGAGCTCTCTGCTGAGCTCCACCCTGGGCCCCGGTTCACGCTTCATGTCTAAAATGTATCTTCTGCATCATTTGAAAACAAGTTACAGTCATAGCAACCTTTAACCAAATCAAAGCCGGAAAATGTAATATTGATACAAATTCAAAAGTTGCCAAACTGGACCCTGGGCCAGATCCAGCCCGCCTGCTATGCATATCTGTTTTGTTTTGTTTGATCACTGTGAGTAAAGAGTGTTGTTTTATGTTAGTGAAGGATCGCACTTAAATTGAACATATATATTTTCCTTTTGCCTCTTTTCTTTGCCAGATTTACGATATTTAATATTTGCTATCTGGTCCTTGCAGAAAACATTTGCGGATTCCTGATGGCGTCTGCTGACTGGTCACGGTTTCCAGTTGCCACCCACCCCCCCAAATCCTTTATAGCAATTTATCTAAAAAGTCAGAATCCCCCCGGGGATCCTTAGCCTCTTTCTTCACTCTTCTGCACACCGTCCGTCGTTCCTCCATCCTTCTTTGTCTTCTGTGACGCTGACATATTTTGCAGAGTTGTGGTCCATTAGGTTGTAGAATGCGCCCTGATTTGAAGCCCGTCTTTCTGATTTCAGAACCACGTGGATCTGTGCAAGACTGGGGTCCCTGGGGCGCGGGGCTTTCAATTTCAAAACAGGAAAGACTGGGCGCAGTGGCGCACACCCGTAATCCCAGTCCTTGGGAGACTGAGGCAGGAGGATCACAGGTTCGAGGCCAGCCTCAGCAATGGTAGTGAGACCCTGTTTCAAAGTGAAAAATAAAAAGAGCTGAAGGTGTAGGTAAAAATTAGAATGCCCCTGAGTTCAATCCCCAGTACCACACACACACACACACACACACACACACACACACACACACACAAATATATATATATAATATGTGTGTACATATATAATATATACACACATATATAATATATATTTGTGTGTATATATATTTGTGTGTATATATATGATATATATACACACAAATATATTATATATGTGTGTATATATTATATATGTGTATATATTATATATGTGTATATATTATATATATTCTCTATACATACACACATACTATATATATACACACATTCTCTCTCTCTCTCTCTCTCTCTATATATATATATATATATATATATATATACACACACTCTTTCTATATATATATCAGAAAAAAATATATAATGGTAAATATATAACAAGAAAAAAAATATGATAGTAAAAATGCCAGGTAGACGGGACCTCCTGACACCAGTGTTGGGGACCCCAAAGTGTTCCCAGGGAGAGCAGCACACCCGCCTGCCTCACCCTCCGCCTTCCAGGAAGGCTTGCTCTCAGAAAGGACCTGTGGATTCAAGAGAGCTGGGACCAAGCAGGTGCCAGCCAACAGCCTGTGCTCACCTGCCCAGGTGGGCGTGTGGCTCGGGTGGAGAGCGCTTTCCTAGCCCGAGCTCCCTCCCTCCAGAATCTGCGCATGTACAAATGGGTACCAGCAGATCCTGCTAATATAGATAGTTATGATACACCCGCCAGACAACCAACCAACTCACCAAATCAACCAGCCAACAAGACAGCCGTCTATATCCTGCCTCTCTTGCGGATTAGGAGAATTCTCCACATCTGCACACGCCGGCCTGGGTACACGCTCCTCCGTTTATACACGTGAGCTGTGTTGGCACTGCCGAATGTAGGGGCTGGTTCCTACGTGTTTTCTACAAGCGTACCAGTTTATCTCTGTTGAGGTCGTTGGGCAGGTAGATTGCGTCTAGATATGTTTGTGTGTAGTGCTTGTTTCATTTTCTGGTACTGGAGGCCTCTGAGTTACACTCCCAGCCCTTTTTATATTATCGTTTTTATTTTCAAGCAGGGTCTCACTAAGTTGCCAAGGATCTTGCTAAACTGCTGAAGCTGGCCTCGAACCTGCCGCCCTCCTGTCTCAGCCTCCCTGAATGTTTTTGTTTCATCTGGTCCCAGCTGCCTATAGCTGGAGCTATGGGGAATTCCTTCCAGGGAAAAACTTAACAACGCTGAACGTTGCTTTTTCCGAGCATCCTGAGGGGTGTGCAAAGGAGCTTTGCCTGCCGGAGACACAATCTCTGAAACAGCATGCTTTCCCCGTGGCATTAGCGTTGCAGTGTTTTTAAAAATCCCCTGAGTCGTTCAACCAGACCCAGAAATCCAGGGTCTAAGTTCCCTGCTGCAATATCAGAATGTCTCTTCCCCCCGCCTCTTTCCATATGTCTAGCCAACTAAGCTCGTAGCTTACTAAGTCCAAAGCAAACACTTTACCCATGTATTTAAAGCAGGCAGATGGCGTCGCATAGCAGAGGGCTGCTATTCATCAGCAGGCAGGCGTGTGATGGGAATCTCAATTGGCGGCCATGGCGCTGAATAGAAGGAGGCGGGGAGGGGACCCAGGGCCTGGGAGGAACCCGCAGCAGGTGGGCTTGGGAGCCCCGCTGATTTCCATCTGACCTTGAGGGCCAAGCACAGCGTTCTCATCTGTAGGAAGACCAGGGGTGATGTTTCCCTCGCAGAGCTTCTGTGAGCTAGAGTGACCTTGCATATCCAGTGGTGCACCCAAGGGTCCCATCTAGGGGGCCTCCCCCCCCCCTTGCTGATCTTGCTAGTGCCCCACGTGATGACCAAGCGGGGACCAGAGGGGAGGCATTTCTGTCCCACCTGGCAAAGGTCTCTGGGTGCATCGTACCCACATGCTCGGACCACTGTTATGTTGAATTTTGCAAAAAGCAGACTTGAAGCCAGGCCCGGTGGTGTACGCTTGTAATCCCGGTACTTGGGAGGTTGAGACAGGACGATCGCAGGTTCGCAGCCAGCCTCAGCAACTTAGAGAGGCCCCGTTTCAAAATAAGAAATAAAACAGGGCTAGGGTTGTAGCCCAGAGGTAGAATGCCCCGGGTACAATCTCAGCACCACAAAAATGATCAAACTTAGGCGGAAGAGAAACATGTTAGCCTTAGAGAGAAATCAAACCGGCCGTTTTGCCAAGGGTCTCCTGGCCGTCCAGCCCCACGACACCCCCTCCTCATGCCGTGGATGTCTGATATGCATCTGAGAGGCTTCAGTCACAGGGTGACCCGCAGCCGAGAGGTCAGATGTCAGGGCCCAGGGCCCCTCTGAAGGAGTCAGTACCACCTCTGCTCCCGACTTCCCCGCGGTAGCACCTTCTGGCAAAGTCGTTTTCAAAGCAGCCTGGAGCCAGTGCTGCCGCCACCAAGAATCTGATCCTGGTGACTCGCCACACGACTTCATAAAAACATCCGTCAGAGCACCTCAGTATGGAGCTAATGTGCACGGAGTCGTTCTTGTAGCAGGCCGTCCATAATGGAAAATCAGCCGTGATGGCCTCTATTTCCTCCTGCTCCCTAAAGTGTAATAAATTGAAACTTTGAAAGCCAAGCTTTAAGATGGTCTGTCAGCGCCAGCCCGGAGCCTGCCTGGCGGGGGCCTCAGGCTGGGAGACGTCTGCTCTCACCCGTCTGGAGTCTATTAAAATCTAGACCCACTGGGCTTGCTTCTGGGGTCAGCCGTCTCCCCGCGTCCACCGCAGCTGGCCCGGAGCGAAGAGTTCCTCCTGGAGACGGTCCTGTGTGTCCTTGCTGTGTGACCTTGGGCAGTCCCTCTGGCCTCTGCTTCCTAAATGGGGTTAAAAGCCCCCTCTTCCCAGACTGTTCTGGGGACGAAAGGAAACCACGGGGACAGTAAGGACGGCCACCGGAGCTGCCCGCATTTTGTAGTGTTTTCTCGCTGCCCGTCCTGGGCCAGACACTCGACGTGTTTGCACATATTTCTCCTCTGTGAATGCCGCCACCCAACGATCCCCGTTTTCCTGAAGGGACAAGCCCAGAAAGGCAGGCGCCCGGGTCTGGCTCCCACGTCCACTCTTTGGGCCGCACGTGGGATGAAATCGGGCACCCCGGAATCCCCACCAGGTGTTGGCTTGCTTTCTCTCCCCTTTGCGGGGTGTCTGCTCCTGTCTGGAAGGCTCTGGGGGTGAGGCAGGATTTCTGGGAGAGGGATGCGTTGGAGTCGCCAGCCTTACTGCAACACTGAGTTCCCTCGGTCTGCAGAGCCCGCCGGTGGCTTTTGTTACAGCAGCAGACCGCGGAGCTGACTGACTGCTGTGTCTGCAGCAGAGGTCTGGCTGGATTGCAATTCAGCTACTCGTGTGCTCTGACTCAGCAGTGGGTAGCTTTCCATGGGGGGCGGGTGGAGGTTAGGGCTCTGGAGTTGGTCCAAACAGGTTTATCCACTAACCAGCTGTGTGGCTGTGGACAAGTTGCTTCCCCTCTGCGAATCTTGGGCCTTTACCTTCTCCTTCTTCTCCTTCTCCTTCTTCTTCTCCTTCTCTTTCTTCTCCTTCTCCTTCTTCTTCCCCTCCTCCTCCTCCCCCTCCCCCTCTCCCTCCCTCCCTTCCTTCCTTCCTTCCTTTTTTCCTTCCTTCCTTCGATTGAAGCCAGGGGCATTCTACCTCTGAGCTACACTCTTATTTTATTTTGCGGTACTGGGAATTGAACTCAGGGGCATTCTACCTCTGAGCTACACCCCCAGCCCTAATTTTTATTCTTTTATTTTGAAACGGAGTCTCACTAAGTTGCAGAGTGCCTCACTAGGTAGCTGAGGCTGGCCACAAACCCGGATCCTCTGGTCTCAGCCTCCCAAATGCTGGGATTACAAGCGTGCATCACCATGCCCAGCTTAATTTTTAATTTGAAAGAGGGTCTCACTGTGTTGCAGAGGGCCTTGCTCAGTTGTTGAGGCTGGCCTCAAACCTGCCATCCTCCTATCTCTGCCTTCCAAGCACTGGGTGACAGGTGTGTGTTGCCATGCCTGGCTAATTTCCTCATTTCTTGGAGGACCCTCGTGGTGGCGTCTTCTCCTGGGGGCGTGTTGCAGCTTCTGTGAAGCAAGGCAGAGAAAGTGCACAGTCCAGAGGAGGTTTCCAAACACAGCAGCTGTTCGTACCAGAGCCATGTCCCCAGCCCGGCCTGAGCTAAGATTGCGAACACCCGCCCCACTCTCTCTCCTTCCGTGGGGATGAGCTGCCCTTCAGCCTGCTTGCTTGGGGGGGGGGGGGCAGGAGCCAGGACTCTGCATTTCCGGACCCTGCACCATATGCCGTGTAAAACGGGGATAGAAATAGAGACTTGTGTGTCTCTATTTGTGGTGAACCCTGGCCCAGAGGAGGAGCCATGCGGGTGGGATCTGCTGTCCCAGCCTGTCTGCTCAGTGGCTCCATCTCCGTGCTCCTCACCAGCCTCCTGGCTCCAGGCCGAGCTCCTCCCACTCCCCAGGGTTAGCCAATGTCACCTCTCTGGTTTCTGCCCGCTGGACCTTTGTTTCTTTGCACCATGCTCCTCCTCCACCGTGTGGCTCCTCCTGCTGATTCCCACGCCTAGCCCCAATGGCGCCTCTCCACCGCCTCCTCCCTGGAGGACCGCAGCAGCATCCTTGCCGGCTCCTCCAGGCCCCGTCTTGTCCACTAACACCCATCCTCCCCACGCCACCTGCCGCCCTCCAAACCACCCCGTTGCCCTGTGCGCAGATGAAATCGAAGCTCCGTGGCCAGCTCACAGGCCTTCCAGTGCCACCCCCCGGCCCTGTCCTCACCATCGCAATGGCCGTTAAGAGCTGACTGGCCTCACCAGCCAGCTGCGTTTCTGTTTCTTAGCACCTAAGTGTTCCTTCCTTCCCCTGCCCCAGGGCCTTTGCCCCTCCTCCTCCTCTGTCCAGAACACGGATCCTCCTCAGTGTGCACCTGGCTGTCTCCTCTGCATCCTTTAGGTTTTAATTTTTATATTTATTTATTTATTTATTTATTTATTTATTTATTTATTTATTTTTGCGGTACTGGGGATGGAACCCAGGGGCATTCTACCTCCGAGCTACAGCCCCAGCCCGATTTTTTATTCTTTATTTGGAAACAGGTTCTCACTAAGTTGCAGAGTGCCCCACTAGGTAGCTGAGGCTGGACTCGACCCCAGATCCTCCAGTCTCAGCCTCCCAAGTACTGGGATGACAAGCATGCGCCACCACGCCCGGCTCTAGATCCCTTAGGTTTTGGCATAAATGCTTTTGGTTAGTGAGGCCCGGGGCTCCCCCAGGGGCTCGGCTTGTCCTGCCTACCTGCGGGGGAGCCCTGGTCCCCACCTCCTATCCTGCCAGAGGTCAGGAGCCACTGCTGGAACATCAGCCCGCGCCTGACATCTCATTTCCTTTGTCGACTATGCCCTAACCATGTCAGCTGCCTCCCCTGCTCTGCGTCGTTTCTCCCGGTGTGTTTCAGTCCCTCCCAGACGCCGCGGGAAATGAGCCAGCGTGTCCGCCTTCCCCGGCGCTGCGCTGAGCCCGGCAGGGCTGCGTCTAGAGGCTCTGGCACCGCGTAGAGGCCGCAGGTGTCCTTGGGCCTCGGAGGTGGGCAGGGCCAGCTCCACCCTGGGCCCCCGGCACCTCCCAGCACCCTCTCTCAGTGTCCTGTCTCAAAAATGGAGATCTTTGCGGCGTGCCTCTCACAGATCCGTCATGAGGATTACAAGAGAGAAGGCAAGGCGGCAAGCCTTTAGCATGGGCGTGGCCGGGGGAGTTGCAGGACGGCCAGTGGCCTCCGTTGCCCCTCCTGGTGTTATTACCCCAGCATCCGTGCTGAGCTCCTGAAGACCCCGAGGAAGGCTTGCTTTGCTCAGTGTGGAAGGACGTGGGCTCTAGCTGTGGAGGACCCCCGTGCGTGGCCGGCTGTATTGGTACAGCTTCTGCTCAGACTCTATTTCCTTGTACAGATCAGGGGGCCTCACTTATCCGGAAGCCCCAAGGATCAGGGATCAGTCACACGTACCTCTTCGGCGGAACCCTCCCTGTGCCTCCATCTCCCTCGGTCTTAGCGCCAACCTCATGGTTCCTAACCCTTTTGCAGCCTGCAGTCTGGCGTTAGGGGAGTGGGCTGGTCTGGGGATCAGTCATCTTGCCTCTGTTCCTCCTGGCTGTGTGGCTTTGGGCACGGAGCTGCCCCTCTCTGAGCCCCAAGTGTTTTCCAGAGGTGATTTCTGAGGGCGTTTTTCCGTTTGGAGATTCTGGAGTTCCGAAATCGAGGAGAGACTAACATTTGCGGATGGGACTTAGGGTTTGTGCACAAGTCAGGGGGTCTCTCTGGTAGGACACGTCTGTCTTGTGAGGATCCTCAACTTGGACAGTTGTGCCTAACTTGGCCACTTTGCTGGGGTAGGAGGCCGCCTGTGCAGGTGGGTCCAGGAATAAGAAAGAACGGATCAAGAGAGAGAAGGGGTGTTTACGTCAGTGAGAATCTGGTACAGTCAGGGAACCTGGGCTAATGCTCACACGCAGAATATTTTGCGTTTAAAAGTTTTATACAGAGCCGGGCGTGGTGGCGCACGCTTGTAATCCCAGCATTCGGGAGGCTGAGACCGGAGGATCCGGGTTCGCGGCTAGCCTCGGCTACCTAGTGAGGCACTCCGCAACTTAGTGAGACTCGGTTTCAAAATAAAGAATAAAAAATAGGGCTGGGGGTATAGCTCGGGGGTAGAATGGCCCTGAGTTCAATCCCCAGTACCGCAAAAAAAAAAAAAAAAAGTTTTATACACAGCCCCTTTTAACCCTGGACCTAGTAAAGAAGCTTCTATTAGGCAGTTCACGTTGACCCTCAAGCCACCACCTCCAGGAAGCCCCCCACGATTCTCACCCATCCCCACCATCCCAGTGCCCCTCTTCTCTTTGCTCCTGAGAGGCGGTCATTGCCCGACCCGGCGCGTCTCCCTGGCCCCGGGCGAGCAGGGGCTGCTTGACTGTTCTCTGATGGCGTGCCGTGCCTGGCACCAAGTGGGTGTGTGCAAATGTTTGCTGAACGGGACCTGGGAGCAGAGCAGGCCTGGCACGCCGGCAGGGGCGGAGCTTTATTGCACAGCGCAGCGCCGGGGAGAGCGTGGCGGCGTCACACGCAGACGCGTGGAGTGCTGAGGCGCGGGCGTGGGGACGGGAGGGTCTCCGCGGGGCCTGGGCCGGGTGCCCCGGGGAGGACGTGGGAGGAGCCTCGTCTGTCTCCCTCGCCCCGGCAGCTGGAGCAGAGCGAGGCCAAGTGCGAGGACGCCTTGAAGGCCCAGCAGCTGCTGACCGCGGACCTGGAGAACATGCACAGCGAGCTGGAGAGCATGACCCGGAGCAAGGGCCTGGTACGTGCCGGCGTGCGCCTACGCCAGCGACGAGGGCGCTTCTGCAGACCCACTGGGTGCCACCGGGGAGGTGTAGCCCTCCCTTGCCGCCCTACTAGGTGTCTCCTCAGAGGCATAGGCATTCATTGCAGACCTACTGTGCTCTGCTGTAGAAGAGGGACTAGGACGCTTACTGTGGACCTACTGGGTGCCACGGTGGAGGTATAGGCCTCCCTTATAGCCCTACTGGGTGCCTCCTTGGAGGTATAAATGTTCATTGTATAAACACTATTGGATGTCTTCGGGGAGTTATAGGCATTCCTTGCAGCCCTACTGTGTGCTGTGCGGAATAAGAGGGACAAGGGCACTTCCTGTGGACCTACTGGGTGCCATCTTAGAAGTATAGGCCTCCCTTGCAGCCCTGTTGAGTACCTTCTTAGAGGTATAGATGTTTATTGTAGACATACTGTTTGCTCAGCTCTGTAAGAGGGACAGGGGGGCTTAACGTGGACCTATTGGGTGCCAGATTGGAGAAAGAGACCTTCATTTTAGCCCTACTGGGTCTCACCTCGGAGGTAAAGACATTTACTGCAGACATACTAGGTGCTCCGCTCTATAAGAGGGACGTGGTCACTTATTGTGGCTCTGCTGGGTACTCAGCACTCTGGATGCAGACCCCCTCCTGTGAGCTGAGCACTATAAAAGCTAAGGGCAGCCAGGCATGGTGGCGCATGCTTGCAATCCCAGTCCTTGGGAGGCTGAGACAGGAGGATCTCAGGTTGCAGCCAGCCTCAGCTACTTAGTGAGGCACTCCGCAACTTAGTGAGACCCTAAAAAAGAATAAAAAATAAGGCTGGGGGTAGAATGCCCCTGGGTTCAATCCCCAGTACTGCAAAAAAAAAAAAAAAAAAAAAAAAGCTAAGGGCATAGGAGAGGGTCAACTGTGTGCTTCCATCAGCAAAGGTAAGCAAGGACACCTGTTGTGGACCTAATATGTGCTTAGTACTGTGAGGGTGCATCTGACAGGAACCTCTTGTCTGCTCAGCACCCTAAGCCACAGTGTGCTCCATTGTACATGATTCTCGGTGGCAGTCCTACTGTGCGCTCACCACTATGAGGGGACTTGGTCCTTTATGTTGGGCTATTGTATGTTTATTCCTATAAGAGGAGACAAGGACATCTCTCAGAGGCCCACTTAGATACACTATTATAGGAAGACTTCATTTATTATGCACCTACTGTGTGCTCACCACTGAATGGGGGCACATGAACGCATATTGTAGATCTGTTTTGAGGGTAAAAATTGGGTGCAGGTTCCCAAGTCCTTTGGGTGTACAGGGTTGACTTGACGTGTAAAATCATAAAATTTAGGTAGAGCTAGAGAGTTAAAGGCAAAAGTATGTCCCATGGTCTTGGTTGACCCTTTCACTGTATATTTTTTGCACTAAGTGAAGACAAGCATGCACACACACACTGGGATATACGTACACATTCACAGAATCCCCAGACATACCAGGTGAACTCCCCCATAGGTAAACTATGCGGCCACCTGCGTCCATCTGCCCGACAGACATTCGCTGAGCGAGGCAGCGGGCTGGAGCTTTTGCTGGGGACGCCCCCGTGAACCCAACAAGGTCCCTCTTGTCGGGGAGATCGCAGGTTTGCACCTCTATATGTGTGACGTGCATGTTTAAAAGGTGCACACACAGATTCCCAGGAGAGCTTGCACAGACACAAGTCTGTTCACACACACACACACAGGCGGCACTCAGAGTCCTATAAGTGTTCATCGTAGACACACACATGCGCGCGCGCCAGCACCCCTGCTCTGGGCCCGCCCCCCAGGTGGACGAGCAGCTGTTCCGGCTGCAGTTCGAGAGGGCAGACCTGCTGAAGCGCATCGACGAGGACCAGGACGACTTGAACGCGCTCGTGCAGAAGCACAAGGACCTCATCGCTCAGGTGACGGGGCTGCTGCGGCCGGCGGGGCGGGGGAGGGCGTCGAGAAGCTGATGTGGCCGGGCCACTTCCCAGGCTTAGGATCTTGGAGGAATAAATGCCAGGGAGACAGACAGGACTTGTAAACCCCATGTGGCTCTGAAAGGGGGAAGCATCACCTTCAGACAGTGGAGAGCGCTCCACCAGGGAAAGTTTTGGTTGATTCACGCACCTATCTGCCCATCCACCACCCGTCTGTTCATTAATCTATTAATTTACCTAACTTTCTGTTTATTCACCCATTGGCCCTCCCATCCATCCCTCTAACCACCAGCCCCACTGCCCGCCCAGCCAGCCATCTTTCCACCTACACATTAATTTATGCACCCACCCACCACCCATGATCCACCCGTTTACTTGTTCATCCACCCACCTACCCACCACCCATCCATCCATCCACTCACCCGTCCACCCGTCTCTCTACCCACTCCACCACCCACCCATCCACCCACCTACCCACCTACCCCCACCTATTCACCCATCTACCTGCCCATCTGCCCACTCATCCAACTGTTTAACCACCTACCCCACCACCCCAGCCAGTCATCTACCCATTAATTTGTGCAACCATCCCACCCACCACCCATCTATCCGCCCATACGTTAATGTATGCACCCAGCCCACCACCCATGATCCACCCATTTACGAATCTACCTTCCCATCCATCCACCCGTCTATCCACCTACCCCACCGCCCGTCCAGCCAGTCATCCATTAATTTATGCAACCACCCACCCACCCATCCATCCACCTACCTTCCCATCCACCCACCCATCCATCCACCCACCCACCCACCCACCCATCCACCTTCCCATCCATCCATCCATCCACCCACCCACCTTCCCATCCATTCCATCCATCCATCCAGTCACCCTTCCATTCATTTATCTACCAACTCCACCATCCATCCATCCTCTAATTCATCCATCCTTCCACTCACCCATTCATCCATCTGTCTACCTATCCAGCTGCCATTTGCTTGGGCCTCGCTCCGTGGTAAGCCCTGTGAGGCACACCCTGTACACTGTCTGAGCAAAGGCACAGCCAATCCCTACCCTCATGCGGCTCGCGCTTTAGTGGGCTGGACGCACCTTATCCTATAATCACCCAGCGTAGAGAGGAGACGTGTGAAATGAACTGAGAACCCAGAAAGGAAGCAAGCGTGGTTCCGTGCATTCTGACTTAAGCTGGGGGCCAGGGAATGCTTCCCTGGAGAGGTGGCACTAGGGTGGAGTTAGAACGGGATGTGGTGGTGGGGCTTGGGAAGGGTTCCAGGCAGAGGGGATGGCACACTCACGGAGCAGGGCCTGTCGTGGTGTATCTGAGGACCTTAAAGGAGGCCGAGGCACACAGTGAGTCCCAGGAGGCCAGGAGAGGAGGGCCATGGCAGACTCTGAGAGGCTGCTGTGTGCTTGGGTTTTCTGAATCAGGAGCAAGTGTACTTGGATAGGGTTGGCCAGCCTGTCCCCTCTCAACTATCAGCTCCGCGAGGGCAGGGCTGTCCTCTGCCTCATCCAGCCCTCTGTGCAGAGCTGAGAAGAGTGTTCGGCATGGAGTAGGTTAAATACAAAGCTGTCGGGTGAACGGAGGTTGCATCTGTGTAGGGGAAGGCCATGGTGACTGGCACGGGCAGGTGGAGCGAGAGGAGGGGTGGAGGGTGGTTCAGGTGCACCTGGGGGAGCAGTGGCAGGAAGGGCAGAGCAAGCCTGGGCGGAGCCGGGCACCAGAGGCACCAGCACATTACTGTCCTACATAATTGGGGGGAGCGGCTAGCGTCTCCCTCATGTTGTACCCCAAGGAGATCCCGGGTAAAACTCTGCCAGGCAGCACGTGCTTCCAACAGAGATGATCTGAGGGGACTTCTGTTAACCAAGGAATCATAATGACAAAGATGGCCAGTGATACCAGTGACATCATAACAACCACCACAAAAGGAGCCTGTGTCATCTCCCGGGCTCGTGAATAGCGCTTGTTTTTGTCCCAAATGCAAGTTTACTTGTTCGATTTCAAAAGGAGTATATTACTGAAGGTAGTCCATGTCCATGGAAAATCAGAAGCACAGGCTATTAGCCCCAGGAATGCCTCTCCTGGGAGAAGTCAGAGCTCAGCGATCCACCCCCTTTTCTAAGGAACCTACTGTGCGCCGCCTCCTGGAATATATGAACAAGAGCCACGGAGCAGGGCCAAGCAGATGCTATCCACCCACTTTACAGACAAGGAGACTGAGGCACAGAGAGAGGATCCCAGTGGCCTGACACTCCTCCCTTGGCATCTGGTCCCCATGCATGGCTGGCCCACTTCTGACTGGGCTGCCCAGGGGGCATCAGGACGTGCTGGACAGTGGGCCAAAGTCAGGGAAGGCGTACCTGGAGTGACTCAGTGCACCTGAGATGAAGGGTGTTGAGAAGGATGGGGGAGGTCACTTTTTTTGGAAATGGCTGTCGTTCTAGGTGCTCTATGAGATGGAGACATATGTGGGTGGGGGAAGCCGGGATTCCCAGGGCTGGTTTCCCGGCAAAGCCCGTGGTCTTGTGGTGACAGCTTTCTTTCTTCACCTCCCCAGTCTGCTGCTGACATTGGGCAGATCCAGGAGCTGCAGTTGCAGCTGGAAGAAGCCAAGAAGGAGAAGCACAAAGTTCAAGAACAAGTACGCAAGCAGGGCCGCCATACTGAGGGGGAGGGGAGGAAGGTTCCCTGGGCTCTCTTACGTGTCATCCTGGAAAACGATCCTTCATCGATTGGTTGACTGATTGATTCATTCAGTCAACTCCAGTTGTGTGCCAGATGAATTGAGAACAATCCCAGTAGACACACACACACACACACACACACACACACACACACGTCACTTGCTCACGCCAGTTCCTCTCCCAGCGATGCCCGACGTGACATACGACTCTCCAGCCATTCAGGATGGGATTCTTTCCCTCTGAGAAATGCCTCCAGGGGAAGGGGCTGGATGGTCCCAAGACAGGACCATGGCCCTTTGCAAAATCTTCCTTTGGGGTCTTGGCTCCTCTAAACACCCAGGCTTTCTGTCATTATCTAGCGGGTTGTCATCTTAAATGACAGAAATTCTTAAAACCCTTCTAGAACCACTGCATGTGCCTGCATAGAGTGACTGTGGTAGTGACCAAATCTCAAGCCAAATTCCATGAGCACAAGGAGCAGCAAGCTCAACAAAAACAAGAGACACCCCTGCCACGTGCTGGGGGCTGACTCTGTCCTCCCAGTGAAAACAACAAAACTGAGGCCCCAGGAAGGGGAGCGACCTGCCCGGGCTCATGCAGCTGGGAAGTGGCGGCTCAGTCCTTTGATGCTGTAGCTTGCTGCTCATAGATACCGTCTGCTTTTCTATCACAGCAAGGCAGGGGTTAAGAGAAGCTCAGTCCCATTTTGGATTCTGAGGGGATGGGGAGCATCTTGTGCCCCTACCTGACACCCAGGAGCAGGGTCTGGCATGAGATTCCAGTGGGTCTTCACCTCCTGCAGACATCCCACACCTGACACTTGCAGAGAGGAGGAAATGGGCCTTGGGGCTGGGACCTGTGTGCACCCCTGTCCTGGGACTCAGGGGCAACAGGTGGCCAACGGACCCCTCTGTGCGCCCCAGCTGCAGGTGGCTGAGATGCGTATTGCATACCTGGAGCAGTCCACCGTGGACCGGGCCATCGTCAGCAGACAGGAGGCAGCCATCTGCGACTTGGAGAACAAGACGGAGTTCCAGAAAGTACAGATTAAGAGATTCGAGGTACGCAGTTGCTTGTAAACATTGCGAGGGCTGGAGCAGGGAAGCGTGCACACAGACTCCAGCCATCCTGCCACCCACCCACCCATCTGTGTGCTCATGTAACTTGGTCAGTACAGATGTCATTCATCATCCACACCTCTTCCTTTCCTCCCTCCCTCCCTTTTCTTTGCTTCCTTTCCCTATCACACATTCCCACAAATGACTTATCCATCCATCCATCCATCCATCTCTGTCTGCCATCATTGGTCCACCCCGTTTTCCCAACTTTTTATTTGTCAATCTGTTTCTGCCCACCTCCTCCCCCGCTTATATACCCAGCACTTGTTTCACACAGAGATTTATTTTACGACTAGTGTATGCTAGGCCCTTGTGAGGTGGACGGAAGCCAGATACATTAAGCATAGAGCTCTGTAAGAGATATACATAAATACACATCCCATGGAGAGGAGGCCTTAGGGCTTAGCAGACAGACGTCCCCCCAAGGATGAGTATCTCAGCCAGCATTCTCAGTGCTATCATGCACAGCCGCTGACCACACAACTTAGAGGAAGGAAGATTTATTTGCTCCAGTTTCTTGGAGATTTTAGGTTCGGTCCCATGTGAGGCCAGGCTCTGAAGCTCTGGCAGCAGGAAGCGGAGAGAGGGAGAAAACAAGCAGGAGGAGGAGAGAGCCATATATAGACCCCAAAATCACACGCCCAGGGATCCCTCATTAGCAACCGAGCCCTCGCTGCTGTGCTTCCGAGAGGGCTAGGGGATGTTCTAAATCCAAACCACTATAGTGGAGAGCTGGGGAGGCTTCCAGGAGGAGGTGACTTTAACGCTGGGCCTTGACGGACAGGGAAGACCTTGATGGGCTGGGGTAGGGTTCTGTGACTATATTCATAAGAACCTTGAGCTAGAGCTCAGGTATTTGTTGATGTCCTACAGTGGAGAGAGGAGGAAAGGTAAGCGGCAGCGGTGATAGACAGGGGGATGGACCCATGATGGCTGGAGATAAGCAGAGACGGATAGGGATGGGTGAATTACTAGAGAACTCTGGAGACCAAGGACATGGGACATTGATACATCGATAGGGTACATCACCTTTTTTTTTTTTTTCCTGGAGATTGAACCTCTGAGCTGTACCCCCAGCCCCCCCTTTTTTATTCTGAAACATGGTACTGCTAGGTGGCTGAGAGTCTCACTGAATTGCTGAGACTTTCGTCAAACCTGATATCCTCCTGTCTCAGCCTCCCAAAGTCTCACTAAATTGCTGGGGCTGTCTTTGAACCTGAGATCCTCCTGTCTCAGCCTCCCAAGTACTGGGATTACAGACACGCACCACCACGCCTGGCTAGGACATTGCCTTTGTAAAAATCCTCCCGTCAGCCAGTCTGTTTGATACCGCCCATCAGGTAGGTAGGGTAAGAGGGGTCTACTGACTTGCTTGACACAAAGCCAGGAGTGTCAGGATGGCGGAAGATTGACACCAGGCCTTCCGTTCATCCTGGGTCCAGGTTCCAATGTCTCTCTAGGCAGCTGGTGCCCCTACTGTGTCTGGACAGTGGGAGGCTGTGCCCCACCTTCTGAAACATTTTCTCCTGGTACCAAGGCTGCTATGGATGACAAACAGAAATTCTTCATGGCCTTGACCCTCTGTGGTTCTCAGAATGGCTCCAGGGACCCCTGAAGGCACGGTCATTTTTCTAGATCACCATGAAACCTTGACCTACTGTATTTTAAACTATTACATACATTGTGTTTGGCTGTATCTTTTTTTGTTTGGTAGTGGTACTGGGGATTGAACCCAGGGGCATACTCTACCCCCAAGCTACACCCCCAGCCCTATTTTTATCGTTTTATTTTGAAACAGGGTCTCACTAAGTTGTGGAGTGCCTCACTAGATAGCTGAGGCTGGCCGAGAACCCAGATCCTCCCGTCTCAGCCTCCCAAATGCTGGTATTATAAGCGTGCGCCACCACGCCTGGCTTTATTTTTTGTTTTAAAACAGTGTCTTGCTAGGTTGCTGTGAGTCTCACTTCATTACAGAGTTGTCCTCAACCTGCGGTCCATCTGCCTCAGTCTCCTAAGGACTGGGATCATGAGCATGCACCACCACACCGGCTTCATTTTTTTAAATTTATGTTTTACTCCATTCAAGTATCATCAAATGATAGCAGAAAAGAAAAGTGATGGTAGCACAAGGTCAGGTTGAGAGATTCTGTCCCCAGACTCAGTCTCCCCCTCTGCCATCAAAATTCAGTAGAGTGATGAACACCCCTGACGGGCAGTATCAAACAGACTGGCTGATGTGGGAGGGTTTTTACAAAGGCGATGTTCTAGCCAGGCATGGTGGTGCGTGCCTGGCTGCAGACAGAGGATCCCACGAGGTTGCAGCTTGAGAATTCCTCTTCTGCTCCTTCGCTGCTCTTTGAAATTGTCGCTAGACTCCCTTTGAAAGATGAGGAAGAGCCGGATAGTAAGGTTTTCCTTTAGGCAACCATCCAGTGTTGATGGGAAGCCTGTCTTTGCTGTGTCCGTGGCTTTGGGGAAGGGGCTCAGAGCTCTCAGCCGGAGCTCAAAATATCCACGGGTCCCCTCTTATGTCAACTCGGGTGACCTTGCCCACCAGGACCAATGGGTTGTGGCTGTCTCCTGGATACTGCGAAGCAGCTCTAGGATTTGTTCTCTGCAGCCCTTTTGATGCCCCAGTCTGTTGTTTTATTTTGCCTTTGTGGAGTTTTGTCCCCAGAAAAGGAAACAAACAAAAATACCATGCCCATTAGAAGGGCTTATGAAATATGATCTGATGAAAGCCCTCGTTTTATAAATCCAGAAACTGGGCCCATGCTGGGGAGGGGGATTTGACCTCCAGCACAGTTATCTTCCCAAGGCATCTGGGTACCTCCGAGGTTGGGGCTCAAGGGGGCCGCGATAGATGTTAATAATTCCCAGTCCGTATCCAGCATGACCTCTGGGCCAGACACCAAGCTGCCCTTCTTCACTTGGCATCTCAGATCCTGCCAGTGCCCCTAGGACACAGGCACAAGCAGCGTCTTTGTTTCTCAGAGAAGTTTAGTAACCTGCCCAAGGTCACACAGCCAGAAAGAGGTAGAGGTAGGATTTGAACCTGAACATCTTGAGGGTCCATGTTTCGTTGCCTCTCCGAATAGCAGCAGTTACAATTTGCTCCACTTTCAAAGTAAATTATTTACTTAAAAATTATTATTTACTTGAAAAATTATTTACATAAAATCAGATTTCTTGTGTGTGTGTGTGTGTGTGTGTGTGTGTGTGTGTGTGTGTGTTTTCCTGGGGATTGAACCAAGGGGTATTCCAGCTCTGTTTATTTTATTTTATTGTAGTACTGAGGATTGAACCCAGGGGCATTCTATCTCTGTGGGCTACACCTCTAGCTATATATATATATTTTTTGAAACAGGGTCTCACTAAATTGTGGAAGGCCTCCTAAGTTGCTGAGGCTAGTCTCAAACCTACGATCTCCCTGTCTCATCCTCCCAAGTACTGAGGTTACAAGTGAGCGCCACCACACCAGCTCCATTTTATTTAGACACAGAGTCTCACTAAGTTGCTGAGGGCCTCCCTAAATTCCTGTGGCTGGCCTCAAACCTGTAATCCTCCTGTCTCAGCCTCCCAAATGCTGGGATCATAGGTGTGTGCCACCATGCCCTGCAAAACCAAGATTCTCAGTGATTATTTTACAAGAAAACCGGCAGATTCAGCAAAAGATCTCTCTTCCTGGAGTTCCCGCTTCCTGCCCCAAGCTTCTTGTTCCAAGGGGGAAACGTGTTCTGTGTCCTTCCCAGGCCCTGGTGATCCGGCTTCGGGACAGCCTGATCAAGATGGGCGAGGAGCTCTCTCAGGCCGCCACATCCGAGTCCCGGCAGCGGGAGAACAGTCAGTATTACCAGCGACGCCTGGAGGAGATGAAGGCCGAGATGGAGGAGCTGGTGCAGCGGGAGGCGGAGGCCAGCCGCCGGTGCATGGAGCTGGTGAGTCCTGCAGCGGCGCTGGCCTTTTTAGGGTGCAGCGCTCGGGCTGGAGCAGAGCAAGGAGGCCTTAAGGCCAGTCTTTGGGAACCCAGTGGGAGGCAGGAAGAAAGCAGAAGGGGATGGGCTGAGAGGCGAGCTTCCATTGGCTGCAAGCCCTAGGGGGCGGGCCCAAGGTGGACCAATGACATGCTCTGTTGCTAGATGGCGGCGGATCGCATGGCCATCAGGAATACTAGACTGTCTTGTGCAAGAAGAGGGACCTAGTGTGTATTAGTTGCCTGTCTTTCGCGGGGTCTTATGATCCTCCCAACTACCCTGCAGAGTCAGAATTTTTAATCCCTTTGTTCAGAGAAGGAGACTGAGGCTTCCAAGAAGTGAGAGAGCCAGTGTCAGGTCAGGGTTAGCGTGTCTGAGCTATTAACAGTAACAACGCAGGGAGATGCATTGATAAGGGTAAAAGCCACCGTGTAGTAAATATTTGCGGCGTGCCAGGTTCTGGGAGATTCATATTTTTTTTGGTCTAAATTCTATCAGAACTGTAAGGTAAGTGCTACTGTTTTGTCCATTGTGAAGGTGGGGAAACTGAGGCATGAGGGCATCAACTCGCCAACTGGAGGCTCAGAGTGCTGCATTCATGTGTTCATGCTGGAGTATCCGTTGAAATCCAGGGCTCCCCCTGATGTGGTATCGCACGCCTGTAATCCTAGTATTTGGGAGGCTGAGACATGAGGATCATAGGTTCAAGGACAGCCTCAGCAAGTAGTGAGACTCTCATAAACCTAGCAAGACCCTGTTTCCAAATAAAGAAATAAAATCAGGCTGAGGCTATAGCTCAGAGGTAGAATGCCTCTGGGTTCAATTCCTAGTACCACAAAAAACTGAAATAAAATAAAAATTAAAAATAAAAAAAATAAACCCAGGGCTTCTCTGCCCTGCAGTGTCTGATTTCCGGTCATGCTTTGACCTCGGTGTGGTCCAAGGGAGCATTTTGAAATTTATTCCCTGCCCAATGGGAAGGTTTCCCCACTGTTCTAAGAACAGTTCCCTGCAGAGACCACAAAACCTTCATCTTCAGGACAGACATCGCTTGCTCAGGCTCCAGATTTCTAATTCTGTGACCTGCAGGAGAGGGCTCTGACACCCCCTTTTCTGGTCACCCTCTTCCCCCGGGACTTCACCGAGACAACCTATAACATGCCCAGGGTTGGCCTAGGTGTCTCCAGAAGGCAGTCACCGTGACAGGTCTGTGTGTCCTTCTACAGCAAACATATTTCTTGGGTCACCGTCTCCTGCAGGCGGAGTCACTCAATAGCTTTGCCCTTGACAAGCGTGGCAGCAGGGGCGGCTAGCTCCTCGTGGAGGCCGAGCTCCCAGCCCACGGCCAGGCTCTGACTGGCAGCTCCTCCCCCGCCCTGGCCCCTGGAGAGAGAAAGGCCCTTCCTCCAGTTGACAGCAGGACTCCCTCATTACCGGCCTGCTTTCATGCAGCTGAGTTCCCCTGACCTCTCCACCCAGGGAGAGAGACATCCTCAGCCTTTCTCTTCTGATGACTTCCTCAGCTGACCGGGCACCCCAGGCCTTCGGGCCCATCAACTGTGGTTTTCCTCCTCCCTCCCTCTTTTCTCGATTTCTTCTTCTCATCCCCCCTCCCAGGGCCATATTCTGACCTTTAAAGGTGCTACACATAACTTAGAGAGGTGACTGTTTGGTTCCAGGCCATAGCAATAAAGTGGATATTGCATCTAAGCAAGTCACACAAACATTTGGGTTTCTTGGTGCATCTAAAAGTTATGTTTAAAGCCCGGCATGGTGGCGCATGCTTGTAATCCCAGCTTTCAGGAGGCTGAGACCGGAGGATCCGGGTTCGAGGCCAGCCTCAGCTACCTAGTGAGGCACTCCGCAACTTAGTGAGACTCAGTTTCAAAATAAAGAATAAAAAATAGGACTGGGGGTATAGCTCGGAGGTAGAATGCCCCTGGGTTCAATCCCCAGTACCGCAAAAAATAAATAAATAAATAAATAAATAAATAAAATAAAAGTTATGTTTACACCATGCTATAGTATATTAGATGGGTGATAGCATAGTATGTAAAAAAAAAAAAACCAACATATATGCCTTCATTAAAAATACTTTATTGACCAGGCATGGTGGTGTGAGCCTATAATTCCAGTACTTGGGAGGCTGAGACAAGAGGATCACAGATTTGAGGCCAGCCTCAGCTACTTAGCAAGACCCTCAGCAACTGAGACCTTGTTTCAAAGTAAACATTTTTTTTAAAAAGGAATGGGATGTAGCTCAGAGGTGGAATGCCCCTGAGTTCAATCCTCAGTACCATAAAAAAAAATTACTTTATTGCTAAAAAATGCAAATGATCATCTGAAAAAACAGACTCTGATAGACTTGCTGCAACATGTCGACATAGACCTTTGGTCTGTAAATAACACAGTATCTGCGAAATGCAATAAAGAAAAGTACAAAAGGAAAAAAAAAAGCAGAGATTTAAAAAAAGTGCAATAAACAAGCTATACCAATGGTACAGCCTCTGCATGTGAATCAGAATAGAAGCAAAGCAGAAGCTGAAGCACAGACCTTGCATGCATGCTGAAATCACACCCGCACCTTCCTGGTTTTGAGCTACAGGACTCCGGCTGAGTTTATAGAGGCTGAGCTTTTCTCTTCTTTTGCTGTGCTTGTGGTCAGGAGAGGTAGTCATTTCCCGTGGGTGCCACAACAAATGACCATAAACTGGGTGTTGTAAAGCGACAGAAATACATTCTTGCACAGTTGCGGAGGCCAGAGTCTGCGGAGGCCACGGTCGCTCGGGGTTGGGGGATTAATTGTCACCTCGTCCAGCTTCTGATGGCTCTCGGTGCCCCTGGCCTGTGACCGCATGGCTCCATTCTCTCTTTCATCTTCATACACCTTTCGTCTCTGCATAAATTTATTTTAAATATCCCTCTGCCTTATTCGTATAAGGATGGCCCAGACTAAATGGAGGCCAATCTCATCTTGAGGTCCTTACTTTAATTACATCTACCAAGATCCCTTTTCTAAATGAACTCATGGTCCCAGGGCCCAGGTGGACAGCTCATGGGAGGCCACCTCGACCTCGCTCCAGGAGGGGCAGCCATGTTTCTGTGTGTCTCGTGTGCTGGAGGCCTCCAGCTCACCCGAGGTCTCCTCGGTGTCTCTGAAGGACAACAAGGCTCCATAGGTAAAGTTAGTGGCTCCCCCTAACAGTCGATGCCCCGAATGCCGCAACCTAGTTGCCCTCAAGTGTGTCCTGCGCCTTTGGGCCCTGGGAAACTTCCACTAGGAGAAGAGAAGGTCATGCTTTCTTATTTCACCCACTGAGTCATCCACAGAGGTCTCTCCAGTGCCAACTGTGGGCCCAGCACAGGGATGAACATGAGAGAGGAGGGGCCAGGAGTCACGGGTCTCTGCGAGGTGGAAGTTTACACTGTAGACCAGCAGGTGTCATGGAAGCTCCCAGTGTAGACAAGCAGGGTTCGGTGGAGCCTGCATGCGCAGTGTCATTGGAAGATGACCCTTACTGCTGAGGCCTCTCTCCGGGGCCAGGCACCCTGTACTGACCTCAGTTTCTCAGGCGAGCTCCCCCACCTACTAGGCCCGTGTCCCTAAAATAGCCTCCTTTATGCCTTCCCCATCTCCTCCCTGGAAGTCAAGGGGAAACTCCTCTGTGCCTCAGTCTCTTAAAACTTCACCTGAACCCAGCTGGGAAGTCGCAGTTCTGGTTCTTTGATTCACGTGAGTGGTAGCCATGGTTTGGGCTCTGGGTCAAGCCCTGTGGTAGGGGCTGGGACCTAGCTGAGAGTGGGGTGCATGAGGGGGGATATGGGAATGCATGGAAGCATAAATAAGGCCCCTGGCAGTGTCTTTCATGCAAATTCAGAGCCTCCTCTACAGTGAACCCTGAGAGCTTTCGCAGGCAAAACCGTGAGTTGCATGCTGGGATTCGGGGGATTCTTTGAAAATCGGTGGCCACTGAATGTCCCTCCCAAGTCCTCTTTTACTACCACAAAGTCACTTCGTAGGGTAGAGCTTTACCTTCTACGTCTTCTGGTTTTAAGAATCAAATTGCATGGTGGTACACGCTTGTAATTCCAGCATTTGGGAGGCTGAGACTGGAGGATCCGGGTTCGCAGCAAGCCTCAGCTACTTAGTGAGGCCCTCCACAACTTAGTGAGACTCGGTTTCAAAATAAAGAATGAAAAATAGGGCTGGAGGTGTAGCTCGGAGGAAGAATGCCCCTGAGTTCAATCCCCAGTACCACCAAAAAAAAAAAAAAAAAAAAAAAAAAAAAAAAAAAAAAAAAAAGAATCAAATCTCCTTGGAAGGGATAGAAGGGATTCTCCAACTCCACAGTCCAAGCATTCATGCCTTCATCTTTCCCTCAACAAATATTGAGTTGTTCTGCACTTGGGACCCGCTTTAGTCAGCTTTCGCCACTGTAACCAACAACTTGGAGGAAGAAAGGCTTATTTTGGCTCATGGTTTCAGGGGTCAGTCCATAATCGGCTGGCTCCAAGTCAAGACAGAACCATCATGGCGGGGAAGGGCGGCAGAGGAAAGATTCTCAGGGAAGCAGGAGTGTGTGTGTGTGTGTGTGTGTGTGTGTGTGTGTGTGTGTGTAGGGCGAGGAGGGACCAGGACAGACATCGTCCCCAAGGCCACAACCCCGGTGACTCATATCCTCCCGTCTGCCCCACCCCCTACAGTTCCCACCTACCAAGTCCATTCAAATGATCAAACCTGGAGCTGGGCATGGTGATGCACACTTGTAATCCCACTACTAGGGAGGCTGAGACCAGAGGGTCTGGGTGTGCTACTTGGTGAGGCTCTCTGCAACTTAGTGAGACCCTGTTTCAAAATAAAGAATAAACAGTAGGGCTGGGGGTATAGCTTGGAGGTAGAATGCCCCTGGGTTCCATCCCCAGTACCACAAAAATAAATAAATAAATAAATAATCAATCAAACCTCCAGTAGATTTTTTACTGATGAAATCAGAGTCCCCACTCAGTTACGTCACCTTTGAATATTGCCGCATTGCCAATGCAGGCGCTTTTCAGGGGGACACCCCATATCCAAGCCCTAGCGGGCCCTTGGCAGCTAATGTCCTCTTTACCGCTGAGCCTCAACCGTAGCCAGTGGAGGATGTGGAAGGGCAGAGGTGAGAGGTCACCCAGGGCTGCGGGGTCAGGACTAGCAAAGCTGGGATTAGCATCCCTGTGTGTCCAGCACTAAACCTGTCACCGTGTCACCCCGCTTCCCTTTCACCCCAATCCTGCTGAAAAATGACTGTGAAGGTAGAACAAAAAAAGGAGCTGGCCTCCGGGCCCTGGCGAGCCCCAGGAAGGATGTTGATGGATCTCCTGTCTGCGTCCCTCCCCGCCTGTCCCCAGCCTGCATCATTTGTCACTGTTGGTGTTGGTTTAAAGGGCTGTGGGTCGTTGCGTGTGCATGATTGATACCCCCGACCAGCTCACCGCCATCTCCAGATCAGAATCAATTACCCTACCGATGAAACTTCTCTTCCCAGAAAGAAAAGAAAAGAAAAAATGAGGCTTTGCCATTAATTTTAGTAAATGTACTATTCCTGGCAACTCCAGGAGCCATTATGGAGAAAAAGATATTCTGGCTCTGAATCATTCAAGTGCTTTTGACATCAGAGCGAGGAAACAGCTGGACTGTGAATCTGCGCCCTGCTCTTCTGCGAGCATGAGGGAGCCCGGAGATGCTACCTCGGCCCAGGACGCGGAGCGCAGGGCGTCGGCAAAGCAGGCGCCGGCCTTCTTCAAAGCCCGCACCTATTGGCTGCCCTTCGTGGCCTTGACGTGACTCTAGTTTCAACTGGGAAACCTGGAGCTAGGGCCCTGCTCACCTGTGTCCCGGGTCTTGGAAAACTTGGAAGCTTCTTCCGTTCATTCTTACTATTTTTACTTACTTGTTTAGTTTGGTACTGGGAATTGAACCCAGGGGCAGTGTACCTCTGAGCTACACTCCCACCTCATTCATTTATTCATTCATTCATTCATTCATTGAAACAGGGTATTGCTAGGTGGCTGAGGGTCTCACTAAGTTGCTGAGGCTGGTCTCGGACCTGTGATCCTCCTGTCTCAGCCTCCCAAGGACTGGGATTAGAGATGCCCACCACCACACCAGGCTTCTCCCATTTGTCTTTACTGGATGGAAGTCACGGGGGGCCAGACTCCCTCTTGGCCTGTTGATTCCTCCCTGTCCAAGCATCCTGCCCCGTCCTTGCTTCCGGTCTTGAGTTACCAGCCTCTCCTCTGTGGTGAGCTCCTCCTCCTGCTTCTCCTCCTCCTCCTCCTCCTCCATGCTTCCTCCTCCCTGCAGGAGGTCTCTCCAGGAGCACATCTTGCTGTGTGACCCTCCTGCTAAGAAATCTCCTTTGGCTCCCGGCTGCCTTTAGAAAAAGCCCAGACTCCTTCCTGTGTTCCACAGAAGTCTAGACTCCGTGAACTTTCCACCTCGCGTGTCTGCCGCTCATCACCGGCATCACCCACGTGGGAAGGCAGCGTCAGGACCTGGCACCATGTTGCCAATTCCCCGGTCACCTCGGTTTCCGTGCATCCTCCTGCCTGCCGACTCTGCCACCAAAATCCAGCCCGGGTTTCAGAGGAAGCACCTCCTCATGGGCGCACCTCCGTTTCCCTCACCTATCCATGCAGGACTCGCCCAGTCCTTACTGCTCTCTGTGAACTTGTCCTCCTGGACAGAGGGCCCCTGAGGGAAGGCTGGACTTATGGCTTTCTGGCTTTCCAGCTTCCAGTCTGGGCTCAGGCAGCGAGCAGGTGCCCAGCAATTGTTTGTTGAAGAGTTCCCTCGACATTTTGAAATGCTATCTCTGAATAGGATGGCTCAAGCCCGGTGTGGTGGTGCACACCAGTGGTCTCAGGACTTGGGGAGGCTGAGAGAGGAGGATCGCAGGTTTGAGGTCAGGCCTCAGCAACTTAGTGAGACCCTTGGCAATTAGCAAGACCTGGTCTCAAAATAAAAAATAAAAAGGAAGGTGGATGTAGCCCAGAAGTGGAATGCTCCTGGGTTCAATCCCTAGTACCAAAACAGTGAAAAAGGGGATGGAGTGGCACATGCCTGTAATCCCAGTACTTGGAAGGCTGAGACAGGAGGATCGCAGGTTCAAGGCTTGCCTCAGCAACATAGTGAGGCCCTCTGCAACTTAGGGAGAAGACCCTGTTTCAAAATGATAATGGTGATGATGATAATGATAGAACTGGGGGTGTAGCTAAGAGAATGCCTCAGGGTTCAATCCCCAGTACCAAAAAAAAAAAAAAAGTATGACTTCAAAAATGTATCTTTTTTTTTTTTTTTGAGGTACTGGGGATTGAACTCAGGGGCGTTCTACCTCCGAGCTACACCCCCAGCCCTATTTTTTATTCTTTTATTTTGAAACCGGGTCTCACTAAGTGTGGAGTGCCTCACTAGGTAGCTGAGGTTGGCCTTGAACCCGGATCCTCTGGTCTCAGCCTCCCGAATGCTGGGATTACAAGCGTGTGCCACCACCCCCGGCTCAAAAGTGTATCTTAAAAATAGAATCTTTCAGATCCACAAACTTGTTTGCATCCTACAACGTGCCTAGCCCTGTGCCTGATGTGATGGCAGATGCAGGCATGCATGGACCACAATGGCGGAAGGTCACGGTTGGGCAGGTGCCATTGTCCCTAGAAAACTCAGGTACAAGAAAGGATGGTGCAGGTAAAGAAGGAGGTAGTAAAGACAACCAGGAGACCTGGGGAAGGCTGTACGCACGGTGCACCATTTGAGTTCTTTTTCTAAAATATACCAAGCCAGGCATGGTGGGGCATGCTTGTAATCCCAGTACTCGGAAGGCTGAGACAGGAGGATCACAGGTTCGAAGCCAGCCTCAGCAACTTAGTGAAGCCCTCTGCAACTTAGTGAGCCCTAAAACAGGACTGGGGGTGTAGCTCAGAAGTAGAATGCCTCTGGGTTCCATCCCGAGTATCACAAGTATATATATTAACATATATACATAATTTAAATATATATGCATGTATATTAATTTGATGATAAGCAAATGGAATCGATTTGTCAGAATTCTGCCTGTAGGACACAGCCTCCAACAGCAAGTTCACTTTTGTTATAGCTATATGTGAAATGAATCTGTTAAGCTTTTAAGCCTTTAATGACAACTTAAGAAAACAAATTTTTGTCATCGTGCTAGGGGAGAGAACTTTCTGTTCTCTCATAAGAAAATAATGTTACAAGATTATGGAGGGGCAATCAAAGATTATGTAGCTGAATAATGTAAAAACAAAAAAAATATTCTAGAAGTGTGTTAGAATCTTTTTTTTCCCTCTTTTTGGTATAGGGGTTGAGTCCATTTTTTTCATTTTTTCATTTTTTTATTTTGAAACAGGACCTTGCTAAGCTGTTGAGGGTCTTGCTAAGTTGCTGAGACTGGCCTCAAACCTGTGATCCTTCTGTCTCAGCCTCCCAAGTACTGGGTTTACAGGCATGGATCTTAAATGATATAACAGATACTGACAAGCAGCTCAGAGGAGCAGAGGTTCAACTGGGCTCACTATTATCTCCTGCTAAGGTTTGAATATGTTCCCCAAAATTCATATATTGGAAACCCCCAATGCAATAGTGGCAGGTAGTGAATCCCTCTAAGAAGTAACTAGTTCGAGGATGGCTTTATGTCATTATGGGAGAGGGTTAGTTATCATGAAAGTGGGTTGTTATTAAAAGTGAATCCAGTCCCGTCCTGCTCTTTCGTTTCTCTCCCTCTCTCTCTCTCTCTCTCTCTCTCTCTCTCTCGACCTCTCTCGACCTCTCTCGACCTCTCGATCTCTGCCACTCCCCAGGGCACGTTGCAGCATGGAAACCCTCTCTGGGTGCTAGCCCCAGGGAGCCTCTTGGATCTCTCTGCCTCTAGGACCATTTACCAAATACGTTTCTGCACATTATAAACTACTCAGTCTCAGGCATTTTGTTACAACAGTGGAAAACACCTCCTGACACTCGCATTCAGCAAATGTCTAGTGCATGCCTGTCGGGCGCTGGGCATTGCTGGTCCACAAGGTCAGAGGGGAACTGGGTATGGGGATACAAACAGATTCTTCACCCATCCTTCCTTTGATTCTTCTCTTCCCTCATTCTTATCACAGATCCCGCACCCCTTGCAAATTGCAAATTACCTTCCCCATCCCTGCCCCAACTTCTGTCCTTTTCTACCTACCTCCCTCCCTCCTCCTCCTTCTCCTCCTCCTCCTCCTCCTCCTCTTCCTCCTCCTCCTCTCCCTCCTTCCTCCCCCTCCTTCCCCTTCTCTCCATCCTCCTGTTCTTCCTCCTCCTCTCCCTCCTCCCCTCTCCTTTCCCCATCTCACCTCCTCCTTCTCATCTCTCCTCCTCTTCTCTCTCCTCCTCCTCTCTCTTCTCCTTTCTCTCTTCTTCCTTCTTCTCCTCCTCCTCCTCCTTCTCCTCCTCCTGTCCCTCCTCCTCCCCCTCCTTCTCTTCTTCCTCTTCCTCCTCCTATCCCTTATAGAATTGTTTGGACTTGTGTTGGAGGGAGCTGTGTGTTGGTCTCCTAAGGATGCCATAGCAAATTACCCAAAACTATTTATCTTGAGGAAAGAGTCCTCGTGTACCGGTGTGTGTGTGAGTCTGACCTCAAGGTCTGGGCAGGGCCGCTGTCCCTTTGAAGGCTCCTGGGGACAATCCTCCCTTCTGCTCCCAACTCCCGGAGCTCCAGATGCCCCTTGGCTGGTGGCAACATCCCTCTACTTTCCATCTCTATCCTCATGTGACATTCTCCTCTTCTTTGTCCCTCTGTGTCCTCTTGTAAAGCCACCAGTCATTAGATTTAAGGCCACTCTAATCCAGCGGGACCTTGTTTGTCTTAACTAATCACTCCTTGCAAAGACCCTGTTTCCAGAAAGGTCCTATTCTGTGGTTCCATGTGGGTGAGGGTTTTGCGGAACACCATTCAGACCACTGCAGGGCTGTAGAAAGGATACTGGATTTGGATTCTGAAACTTGATAGCTCAGTTAATATCCCCGAACCTCAGGTCCTTCCCCTGTAAAACAGAGACGTGTAACATCGCCTGTCTCAGTGATATCTGTGAAGATCAAGTGACAGGAGGTCCATCAAAGTGCCAAATAATGGCCCACAATAGGTGCTTCATAGGTGTGACTGTTCCCTCTCTCCTTCTTGTCTCACTTCTCCTTCGACCTTCTGACTTTCTCCTTCTTCTGAAACTTTATAGTTCCTACCAGCTGAGCACCCCTCCCCATGCAACGCCCATGACCGTTGATGGTGACAAGGATAATAACAAGAGACAGTCTTTATTTACCACTTACTGCATACAAGCCCGGAATTAAGTACTTTGCAATGAGTTCTCACCCCTTGAGGTAATTATCCCTAATATGCCAATAAAAGACCTAAGAGGGAGCTGGAGCAGTCACTCCAATGTTGCATCCCCTGGAAGCAGGAACATCAGGATTTGAACCCAGGTCTGACCTCCTCAAAGCCCACGCTCGACTCATGCATACCAGGCGCATAGTATGGATTCATTCAAGTACTTTTAAAAAATTGATCTGACTTTTAATTCTGTAATCTTAGGCATTCTCAACCTTGGCATTACTGATTTGGACAGACAGATCACTGGTGTGTGTGTGTGTGTGTGTGTGTGTGTGTGTGTGTGTGTGTCGGGGGGGGAGTTCTGTGTATGGTAAGAATTTCTGCAGCAACTCTGGCCTCTACCTACTAGATGAAAATAATGTTCATGACCAAAAATGTCTCCAGACATTACCAAATGTACCGAGGGAGCAAAATTCATCTCCCGCTAAGAACCACTCACTTACCATTAAGATCACGCCTGTGGGACGCCCCGTTTTACGGGAGGTGAGGTGGCCCAGCCTAGATCACAGGCCACTGGAGAGGGGGTGCATAGAAAGGTAGAAAATCAAGAAGGAAGGAAGGGGAGAAGGAGGGAATTCCACTCTGGACTCCCAGAGAAAGCAGATACCATTTCCAGCAAAACCCAGCCCGGCCTCCCAAGACCCAGAGGCAACTTCACAGCGGAATCTAATTCTGAGCGGAATCGAAGGCCTCTGCACACTGTGTACTTTTAATAATGTTTAAATAAAACATGGGAGCCTGGGTGTGATCTCCTCACCCAGCCTGCCTTGTCAGCCGCCCCAGCAAAGTCATAAATAGTTAATAGACAAGCACTTATGGCTCAGCTTCTGTTAAATCCAGCATCAATTATATATGGCCCATGAATTATTTATTTGCTGTTACTTTGGGGTCTATTTTCCACCTTCAGGGGGAAAGAAATGAAAAGATTGTGAGGTCTAAGGCAGACTGGGGGAGGGTGCTCCAGGCGGCCTGAGTCCTCCTCTGTGTGGGTCACAGTTTCTCTTTAAGGGGAGTGCTTTCCATTCATAAGCTTGAAAGTGAATTTGGATATCGAAGCTTAGGCCACTCGGCGGCACCGGGAAGAAAGCCGGGGACAGAGGCGAGCTGGTGACTGTTTCACAACTGGCTCTGCAGGGCAGGGGGGTTCCTGGCTGGACTCACAGTGTTTGCCACTTTCTGGGGTGTAAATCCTCCCACTCAGGCTGATTGCAAGGCAACTAAATGATGCCAACTGTATACAGATTTGGGTGGCCTGGTGCAGTGGTACACATTATAATATTCACCATGTGGATAAAATAGACACCAACGTCCCCAAAAGCACAGATAGCAGTAATATATATATATTATATATATATTATATTATATAATATTATATATATTAGTAACAGTATATGTATATATTTATATATATTACTAACAGTATATATATATACTGTTATACAGTATATATTTACTAACAGTGTGTATATATATATATATATATACTGTTAGTAATATATATAAATATATATACTGTTATATATATGTATATCTCAAATAATTAGGAAGCAGAAGGGCATTACTTTTACCTTTAAAATAATTTCTGTAATTGTCAGTTTATATCATTTAATTTGGGGGGAGGTCTCTTGGGGATTGAACCCAGGGGTGTACCCACCCCCCCAGCCCTTTTTATTTTTTCTTTTGAAATAAGGTCTCAGTAAGTTGCTGAGGGTCTTGCCTGTTGCCGAGGCTGACCCCAAACCTGTGATCCTCCTGTCTCAGCCTCCCAAGTATTGGGATTACAGGTGTATACTACCATGAAAAGCTGATTTAATTTTTAGTAATATTGTGTTTTGCAACCAGCTTGCAAAATTCTTGAAAATTTAATCAGCAACTCTTGCCAGTCCCTACGAGCCCCTCCCTTCCAGCACATGCTGGCTCGGCGTCTCCGTGAGCCAGGACCCGGGAGTTGGTCTAGAGGCCATTGCTGGAGTGGAAGGGGAAAATTAGGTGTCAGGGGGCTCTGAAGGCAAATCTCAGTGCTCATGTCTTGTGTGTGTGTATTTTTTTCCCTTTGGTATTAGGGATTGAACCCAGAGGCATTCTATCTCTAAGCTACACTCCCAGCCCTATTTGTTTTTTTAAATTTTGAAACAGGGTCTTGCTAAATTGCTGAGGGTCTCACTAAGTTTCTGAGACTGGCCTTGAACCTGCAACCCTCCTACTTCAGCCCCCCAAATACTGGGGTTACAGGTGTGCTATTACTTCCCCATAAGAACTGGGCCCCGTGCAGCAAGTGCTTTTGCATTGTACATTAATAATGGGCGTGGTGGCACATGCTTGTAATCCCAGTACTTGGGAGGCCGAGGCAGGAGGATCACAGTTTGTGGCCAGCCTCCGCTACTTAGTGAGGCCCTCTGCAACTTAGTGAGACCCTGTTTCAAAATAAAGACTAAAAAATAGGGCTGGGGGTATAGCTCAGAAGTAGAATGCCCCGGGTTCAATCCCCAATACCACTAAATAAATAAATAAATAAATAAATAAATAAATAAATAAATAAATAAATAAAAATAGAATAAAGTAAAAAAAAATAAATAAATGGGACAATGATATCTGCTTGAAAGTATTAAAGCAAGTAATTCATGCCATGCTTCTAGCTCCATGGTCCTGTAACTATCCCTAAAGCCTTGTTGGGTCCTCTACCCTTCCTTTTAAGTGATTTCTCTTGTTTTCCAGAGTTGTTTGGCTTTTGAATCTGTTTGAATATATATATATATATATATATACATATATATATATGTATATATATACATATATATACATGTATATGCATATATATGTATATGTATATATGTATATACATGTATATATGTGTATATACATATATAACTGATGGGCCCCAGGGTATTTGCACAGCTCGAAGTTAAGCAGTTTGTTTTATAGAGCCAAGTGTTTTTCTACTACAAATGGCTAGCAACTTGAGCGCATAAAGATGAATTATTTGGGCTGGGAAATGAAGTATTTAAAAAGTCGTTCCATATGAAGGGCACAAGCTGGGCGTAAATAAGACACTTTATGGCTCTCCTGACAGGGAGACAGCGCTCCTAATTAGAGCCCCGTTATCTCGGTGTGATCCAGAGTGGTCCAACGTGTTTCTGAACTCCCTGCTCAAGAGCTGTGTCAGGTCCCCGACCTGAACGCCCAGAGGAGCCCTGGGGTATTTATATGACTCTCCTCCTTTCTTCTTCTGGGTACCATGGTCTCTAGATTGCCCCCCGACCAGCTCAGAGGTTTCGGTACCAAAGAAACTTGGTCTTCAAAGGGACTTAAGTCACGTTGCCACCAGCCCCAAGGGTGCCTCTGAGGCTGGATCCTTCTACGCCGTCTGTATTCCAAACAGTGAATGCGCTTGTCTCAATTCAAGCTGTGTTGTCCTCTAATGAAATGAGTTTCTTTGCCGTCTGCCTCCGAGATGAGATATCCTGATAATAAAAATCTATTACTGAAAGCCTACCTAGGAATAATTGGGTCTATTACTCCGCAATGCGTGGCTTTGTTTCTGCATTAGAAACAGGCTCTCCAGCAATTAATCAGACTTTAAAGTTGCTAATACCAATTACAAATACTGCTGTGAGTCTCCGGGATGGCAAACAGAGGAACAGATACTAATCTTGTCCCCGGAGACCTCATCAATTGAACTTTTGTCACTCCAGACTTCCTGGAAATTAGAGTCACTTAACCGCACCATGTTAATTACTAAAAAAGAAGGTTGGGGGAGGGAGGAGATATTGACTGACTACTGCAGGTGGACATTTAAATTATTCAAATAAATCCAATTCAAATTGTTTAGATGAGATTATGGTTCACTTAATTGCCTGTCAGGGAGGTCCAGGAAGGTTAATCTTCACAAAAGAAAGCATGATGATAACTTCTGTTTGACATTTTTAAGAGTCTCAGAGAAATGCAGGGGACTCCGAACTTAGACTCAGTGTCTTGGATTTGTCAAAGTGTAATTGCTTTGAAGGATCATCCCTCTCCTTTTGGTGTTATTTTATTTGGAGGGGGGCTGAGGTTTAACCAATAAGAAGGGAGAAGGGAACCTTAGAACTTGAGGCTGGACCAGGCCATCTGGGAGCACAGGGCTTTTCCTGGGAGAATTTGCAGGTTTGGAGTTGGAAGCACGTGGACCTGGGAAAATCTGAACAAGTGTGCTCAGGACGTGACTCTTTTAGTTGTCAAGCGACAGAATTCAAGTTGGCCTAAGCAAAGGGGAGTTCATGGGCTCATGTAATAACGAAGTCCACTGGCCTCTGGGTTCAGATCTGGAGGAATTTAGGAACCTGTATGATGTCCACAGGTCGGTCCCAGTGTGCCGGGGTCAACCAGGGCTGATTGACCACACGTCTCTCCCGACTCTGTGTCCAAAAATGTCACGTTGTAGCTTGCCGTTAGCTATGGTGGGAGAGTTTACACTTACCCAGCCAGACCCAGCAGAACCAATTTTGAACATTTACCAGCTCGTTGCTGGCTAAATTTTTCTCCCCACCTTCTCCGAGTGTGTCTCCAGTCCCAGTTTTTCCTTTCCTACTGACCACGCAGGCTGACAACAAAAGTCTAGAGATGGAACCTGATTGGTTTTGATTGGTCCGAGTGAGCTCCATGCCCACCGGTAAGCCACGCCCACCACCAAGCCACGCCCACCACTAAACCACACCTACCCCTAAACCACGCCTCTCCCAGAAACACGCCCCGTGACTGATGCCTGACGGATGTAATCTCTGATTGGTCAATCAGGGTCATGTGGCCCACCTGTAGCGTCAGTGCCATCCTGACCATGTGGACTGAGAGTGGCAGAAAAATAGTTCCCCCCCCCCCCCAGGAAAACAGGAATGTTGGTTCCAGAAGAAGGGGCGGGTTCCAAGAAGGTGGAGCCCTAATGTCCATGGCAGAGGAGCATCCGGAGTGTTGCTGGGATCCCTCTGTCCACACTGTGGGGTTTTCTCTTCTTTGCTTATTTCCTGGCGGCTTCCTGCAGGATTCTTTTCCTCCTCTTCTTTTGTTGTGCTTATTTTTATTTTATGTTATTATATTATTGTATTTATTTGGTCCTGGGGATTGAACCCAGGGACAGTCTACCTCTAAGCAACACCCTTAGCCCTTTTTAGTTTTCATTTAACTTAGGGTCTTTCTAAGTTGCCAAGGCTGGCCTTGAACCCATGATTCTCCTGTTTCAACTCCACCTCACCCCAAAACCCCACCACTGGGATTACAGGCCTGCACCACACCACCTGGCTTCCTCCTCTATTTTCTATGTCTCCGGTTACTCCTGAGGCTGAGATATCCCATAAGTAGGGCAGATCAAAGGAAGGAAAAGGAGGGCAGGGGACAGCCTGATTTTCCTTTCTAGCTTCTCCAGGGAGAGGCTCACATAGGAGCAGCTGGCCTCTACAAAGAGGCCCAGATTTGAGCCTCATTTCTACCTGTGACCCGAGCATGCCTCTTTCCTGGTTGGACTCATTTTTTTGTTTTGTTTTTCCTCTGTAAAATGGAGCAGATAATCTCTTTCTGTTGAGACTCTGAACCAGTCCAGAGCTAGTTGATCCTGGAGCTGAAAGCTCTGGGTGAAGGACCACTTGTCCTCCTGGAAGCCTCCTCTAGAATATCCCTGCACCCCAAGCCCTGTAAACAGTCACAGAATTGGCAAACCTGAAGGTATTTAGATCTCTTGATCCCAACCTAATGTTTGGACTGGTTGAGACTCCATCTCCTTTAATGCCAATGTGGGGTTGGGGAAATCACTGCTTCTGTGGATAACAGTATCCCTATAGATACTTCCCTCTCCCCAGCCCATTCCAAATTAATTCTACGCTGGTTTCACAGCTGGAATTCAGCTGCATCACATTATACAGGCAGATGGTCCAGAGGGCAAGGAAACCTCCCCTTCTTTCCCCTGGGAGATAGCAAGAAACTACAAGTTTTGTTTGTCTTATTTTTCTTTTTAAAGAAGTAACCAATCATCCATCCATACACTTCTTCATTCTTAAATTGTCTTTTTAACTGACATGGTAATTGTACATTTATGGGGTAGCGTGTGATGCTTCGATACATTCTACAATGTAGAATGTAGAATGATCAAAACAGGCATATTAGCATACTCATACCTTCAAGTATTTATCGTTTTGTCTTGAACAGCATTCTCCCTGCTATGATCCCAAAAGCCTGACCACACAACCCAGAAGAAGGAAGATTTATTTGCTCACAGTTTTTTGGAGATTCAGGGTCCAGTCGGTGTGAGGGTGGATTCTGGGGCTCAGGGCAGGGTGGCAAGAATCAAAGAAGGGGCGAGTTCAAGGGCTCTGCTCTTTCATGGAGACCAGAAGCAAAAGAGCAGGGAAGCGAGGAGATTCAGAGACACAAGCAGAGTCCCTAAGACCACATCCTAGGAACCTACCTTCTCTAGCTCACCCCACTGGTCTAGATTGTGACCCAGTAAATCCATTACAATGGATTTATCCCCTGATGAGGTTATAACCCGTATAACTATATCAACTCTGAACATTGTAAGTGAACTCTTCAGGGAACATCCTATATGTAAGTATAACCCATTTCTTTGTGGTGAGAACATTTAAGACCATCTCCTTGAGTTGCTTTGAACTATATGATATGTAAACACTCGTCATATTGAACTAAGAGTTCAGTGGCACCATGGGCTTGTTCTTCCTGTCTCTCCATCATGACATCATCACCATCACCACCCACCATCACCACTGTCACCATCACCATCACCACCACCACCACCATCATCATCAAAAGAGACCAAAATCAATAAACACCCCCGATCCCATTTGAAGATCAGCAAGCTCTGAGTTTCAGATTCAGTATAAGCCCAGGCCAGTGGTGGGCTCGTTTCCAGGTTGATAATTCCAGGAATTCCTCCCCCTCCCCGAGTGCTGTGTCCCCTCCCCGTGCCCTGCAGGCTCACAGGCACCTTATTTGCTCAGTGCCCTGAGCACTGGTTCTGCTGGAATTCTGCCCTTTCCCCGGGCGTACCTTGGCTGCCATCCACGTAAATGACTCAGAGCCCACAGCCACATGTCGCCTCTTCCTGCTTGGATAATTAGAATCAACACATTGATTTCCCTAACAGCATTCTCCTCTCCCTGCTTTGCAAAGTTTCCAAATGGAAAAAGAAGGACAGCAGCAAGCTACATCTTCCCTTGTTCAGGAAATTTGCAGCTGTCCGCAGCTGACATCCACCCAGCTGGTCCGAGGTCGGCGGAGCAAGGCTTCCTGTTTGCTTGGGTGGGGGATGACATGGTCGCTGCTGCTGCTATTACAGTTTGGCAGTGGTTTAGAGACAGAGCATCCTGCTGACTCCTAAACAAACACTCCAGGGGAATCCTTCAGCCTCCTTTCCTGAGCTAATTGTTAAGTGAGTGAGAAGGTCACTTCTCAGCCAACCAGAACAAAGAGCAGAAGATGGTTTTTACTTCTTCCGGAGGGCCTGCTGGGGCTCGGACGAGGCACCACCTGGACCCCAGTTCCAAGGGTCTACAAGTGCTTTCTGGAAAGGGACAGTTAGCAAACCCTTCAGATTTTGTGGGCCCGGGTGTCTCCGCCATGGTGACTCACCTCTGCCATTGTAGCACAGAGACAGCCATAGACAGTAAGTGAATGAATGAGCATGATTGTGTTGCAATAAAACTTTATTTATAAAAACAGACAGCAGACGGGATTGGGGCCCCCAGGTTGTAGTGTGTGTACTCCTGCTCTACAAAGCTAGATTTAGCTCTGCAAAGCTACATCCTGGCTCTAGCGCTTTCAGACTGTGTGCCCTGGCCAAGGCGCCCGTCCCTTCTGAGTCTGAGTCTCGGTGACCTCAACTATGAAATGGGCAATAAGGCAGTCAGGAGATGAAAGGGATGTCTTGCATATATTAAGTGGTTGATAAATTATAAAACTTTCACTAATACCCACTCCCACATGAAGGGATAAAACCAAATAAAGAAGGCTGGCTGCTGTGCTGTCGGCCCAGCCGTGGTTACAGTTCAGTGGCCCAGATCTTCCTGTAGCTCATTTGAAAGTCAAGGAGCCCCTAATGGTTCCAGGATGGCTTCCGCAGTACCCTGTCACACCGAGACACCCTTCCTGGCTCAGCCTCTTCCATCTCCCCCCAAAGGTGTGACCCACATGGAAAACCCCACGTGATTTTTTTTTTTCACGCACTGCTGTCCTTAGAGCAAGTAGTTTGCGGTGTAATTTAATGTCCTGGCCATCCTTCAGGACTTGGTATCAAGGGCGGGGTATTGCAAATCTAATAATTAGGTTTGCGAGTTAACTGGTACGATTTTCAGAGTCCTGGGAACATTTCAGACTGTTGTGTGATGATTCCTCATAGTTAAGACTGACTTAACCAGAGCAGGGGAAATGATGGTACGTCTTAAGGAAAGTGTAAATAGAATCCTGATTTGTGTTTCTATGGTTGGCTGGTTTCAGTCGTGGATACCGGCTGGAGGCTGGTTTTAAATTGAGTTATGCATGACTCGTATTTACTTATTATTACTCTCGTTGTTTTTGTTAATTACTATTTATATAATAGCCTATCATTTACGCCAAGACTAGGAAGAGTTTATGTTTCATGCCATTGAATTCTCCCTAATTCCCTGTGGCTTGTGACCCTGCTTTTCGGAGTGTGTTCTTAGACTAGCAACCTCAGCTATAGAAATGCAGAATCTCAGGCCCCTCCCTGTACCCTTGAGACACAACCATCATTATAACAAGACCCTCCGGCGATTTATGCACCCAGGAGACGTCCTAATAAGGGAATTTCATCAGGACTGTGTGACGGGGGAGAAGAACAAGACAGGGGAGAGCGAGAGACAGGATTTCCTCCTAGCCAGATCTTAACCACACAGTTTATGATGCAGGTCACTGAATTCCTGCCTCTGGGTTAGTGATGTGAAGGAAGGGCCTGCTTGCATAGAGTTTTCTTCAACTACACGATCTGCTTCCTGTTGCAGGTGTCACTTCCTGCTGGACTTTTCCAGTGTGGGGTCCAGAAGGAAATAATATGCCCCAGAGGTGTGGGGACACATTGACATATGCAAAATTGAGAGCTTGCTCTTAAAAGGGGGTGGGGTCAGTATCAGTCAGAGTTGCTGGGCACATCTGTTCTCGGAGTCTCTAGAACTTAGAATAATTTTTTTTTTCTGGTACTGGGGATTGAACCCTGGAGCATTCTACCTCTGAGCTCCACCCCCAGACCTATTTTTTTATTCTTTATTTTGAAACAGGGTCTCACTAAGTTGCGGAGGGCCTCACTAAGTAGCTGAGGCTGGCCAAGAACCCGGATCCTCCGGTCTCAGCCTCCCAAATGCTGGGATTACAAGATGTTAGAGCCACACAGCCCTCAGACATAGAAGCCAGGAACTGGACAGAGAAGCAAAGAACCAACCCGAAGGCTCTTAGCTTAGAGTCCCTGCAGTTTTCTCCCCTGGGGCAAGGGTTGGAGCAGACAGAACAGAGGAAGCACAATTACTTTCCATCTTACTAGAACATATGTAAATATCCCAGGGTGGTGTCCTTCAATGCGATGGCCCTAGGGCTATTTAAATGTAAGTTAAATAAAATGAGGAATTGAGTTCCCTCAGTCACACTGGCCCCATAGCAAGTGCTCCGTAGCCACCGCGGCTGGTAGCTGCCATACTGGACTGTTGGCGGAACCTCGAGCAGGCAAAATCCTCTTGAGATCATCCCAATCCTCCCCTTTAGATCTTATTTGCAATTCCTTCCTGGAGCTCTCCTAGGGTGCAGCTAGCCAGGCCCCCACCCCTTCCTTTCTGATTTCTTTTTATACTCAATATATCAAGTCTTTTTATATGTCAATATATCAAGTCTTAAAGAGAGGGACTCATTTCCGCAGCAACCAAGAACACTGCGTGCTCATCTGAGCTGCATCCGGCCCCTCTGCTCCTGTGGGCCACCTTGTAATTGTGCCTTCCTCTTGGGATGGCAGGGACACACACGAACATTGTCATCTCCCATCTGGGTTTCTTCCATTTTTTCACCAATCTACATTTTTTAAAAATAATTTTTTAGCTAAACTCTGTAATGACTGGTAATTAATGTTTATACCCATCTCTCCTCTAATACAGCAAAATCTCCTAGCCTTTTCTTATCTATAAAGCTACTCAGTGTTCAGACCCGCCCAACTGTAGCATTTGGGATGCCAGCATCCTAGAACGGTGATGTATAAGGCCTTAGAATCTTTAAGCCAGGAAATCTTAGGAAAGAGAGAATCTTGAAGCATTGGACACATAAACTAGCAAACTCTTAAGCTGAGCCCTAAGAATTTGATGTTTGTATAGAGCATATATGGTTGGGTATGGTTGATTTTGTGCAGTTTAATGTACTAGAAATACAGAATATTGAAGTCCAAATGTTCTTAGCATTGTTGGACTCAATGCTACAGAGTTTTGAAATTTTAGGATTTTAAAAGACAGACCAGTATTTGTGTTGTTATTGGTGGTGGTACCAGGGATTAAAACCCAGGGGCATTCTACCCCTGAGCTACACCCCAGCCCTTTTTATTTTTTATTTTGAAACAGGGTGTCACAAAGTTGCTAAGGACCTCACTAAGTAGCTGAGCCTGGCCTGGAACCTGCAACCTTCCTGTCTCAGCCTCTCAAGTACTGGGATTACAGTCATGTGCCACCATCCCTGGCTAATTTTTTTTTTCTACAAAGAACCAGATAGTAAATATTTCCAGTTTTGCAGATCACAGGGTCTCTGTCTCAATCATAGGCAATGTAATACATGAATGAATAGTTGTATTCCAATAAAACTTTATTTAAACAGGCAGCAGGCCAGACTTAACCCACGGGTTACAGTTTACCATCCTGTTTTAGAACAAAAAACTGAAAGGGTCCCATCAAGCTCTTGAATTTTTACACGAGAGGCTCAGACCACAATCCCGCAGTTCCAAAGGGTCCCATTCAAACACCTAGTTTAAGGACAGTGCGGCCTGGTTTCAGCCACTGTCTCTCCCAGGATCACCTCTGGCCCCCAGAGAGGAAACGAAAGGAAAAAGAAGTCTTTGGAGTCTGTGCCTCACATGATCCTCAGCACGGGAATGGAGTTCAGACCAGCCACATCCCAGAGCTAAAGAAAAATAACAGGAGGTCCTGAGAATCCAGGCTGGCTTCTGGAGTACTGGTCAACCCCGTGAGCCAGAGCCGTTGGCCAGACACTAGAGATATTCCTGATGGCCTGGGAGGGCAGAATTGATGGAGCCACGCCAGCCAGCGGGCCCCAGCTGTGAGGCGCATTTGATGAGGCTGTTCATGGGAGAGGCAGAGAGGCAAGCTCCGCCTAGCTATAACCTTGAGATGTGCAGAGAACCAGAGAGAGCGTGCACACCGCTAAGCAGCTGTTTCTCTCTCCCGCTGAGTCAATAAATGGATAAATGGACCGTGAGTGGCCGAGAGGCTGTTATAATGTTAGACTCCATCAGGAAGAAGATCACAGAAATGTGCGGAGGTGGCTTTGATGTCTTCATGCACCACCGCTGCGCCAGGCTTCCTAATGCCCGGTCTGCCTGGTGAGTCTGCGAGGCGGGTCTCCCATCGATTGCGGATCTACCGTGAGGCAGGTGCCGTGCAAAGTGCTTTTGATGCGCCGTCTAATTAAACCCGCACTTTCCACCTTACATTAGTGTAATATTTTTGTCTCTGTTTTACCCAGTTAAAATGAGAGGCCGAATGTCTTGCACCAAGCCAGAGGGCTAGGAAAGACGATGGGCTCCAGGATATGTCTCTGACTCCACAGCCTACACTGCTAACCACAATGCCAGTGTTTCTCTAACGTCATTTGTACACGGACCACTTGGGGGTGTTGTTAAGGTCTGATTTGGCAGGGGTGGGCCAGCGCCCGAGACTCTGCATTTTTTTTTTCTTTCTTTCTTTTTGTGGTGGTGGGGCTTGAACCCAGAGGCATTCTGCCTCTGAGCTATACCTCCAGCCCTATTTTATTTTGAAGTGTTCTCACTAAGTTGCTGACAGCCTAAGTTGCTGAGGCTGGCTGCGAATCTGCAATCCTCCTGTCTCAGCCTCCCAAGCATTGGGATTACAGACGTGTGCCGTCATGCCTGGCTGAAACTTCATTTCTTTTTCTTTTTCGTTGTTACTTCCTTTCTAACCAGTAGTGGTGTTGACGCTGGGACTGACACTTTCCCATCCTACAAACCTCTGAGCTGTGGACAGAGGAGGTCACACAGCAAGAAGTAGTCTGTCCAGGGATCCAGTCCACATCTATCTGACTCTGGAGTATGTCTTTTTTCTAAAATGAAATCTACTATATCCTCGTACACCTTTACCTTGGCTATTAATGGGGGCGACTTTGCACCCTGTAAACATTTGGTAACATCTGGATGCAGTGTCTTGGGTGGCACAAATTCGAGGGAGGGGGTGCTGCTGGCTCCAGCGGGTAGAGGCAGCCGGGACACTGCTTCACATTCTGAAATGTGCAGGGTGGCGCTCCCTGCTGTCCGCCACCAAGAGCGAGCGGTCCAGTCCCAAGTGCCCATGACATCCAAGTTGAGAAACCCCACTTTCCAGTTCAGTATTGTCTGGTCCAGAAAATTAAAAAAAATCTACCCAGAACCTCTGTCCAGAGGCCACGCGGTGTCCTTGAGTTAGAGGAATTAATGAGCACTTCCGCTACTCCCACTGAAAAGTGGTCGTGAATAAAGGAGAGACTTGGTTCCCCCAAAAGTCCGTTTTTCAATCCATAGGTAGAACATCCCACAATTCCGAGATAAGCCGTGATGTCGGAAAGTCTGTAACAAAATCCCCTCCTCTCGGCCAGCGACACCCATGGAACCTAGAAACCATTGTCTCCCTTGCGGTCATCACCATGCCTGTCCACAGGCATTGACGCGTGTCCTCCGCTGTTGAGGTTGCACGTAACACTTCCCTTGACGGTCACTCCCGCCACCATCCCGTTTCTCCATGAGATGGCGTTGACTCCGTCCAGGCCTGGGGGAGGCGGCGATCGGCACTGATTGCCAGTGCTGGTAGGTCTGTTCCACCGCCTTGCTGATCGGTTCTTTCAGGGGAGGCATACGTCACAATACAAGACTATCAACGGGGGCTGCCCGGCCCAGGAGGGCTTGCTTCCTTTTGCTCTCTGGAACTCGTTTGTGATGTTTCTTTGGTGTGTGGGGAACGCTGGTTGGGGCTTTGGTTGTCATGGGCAGAGCAGTAAGATAAACACAGTCGTGTGCCCCTTCGTGATGGAGCTGTGTTCTGAGAAACGGGGTGTTATGTGAGTTCTTCCTTTTCCAAACCATATGGAGTGCACCTAGCTAGACCCAGAAGGCACACGCCAGCACTGCTCACGGGCCTCGGGCCAGTGGAGAGACCATCAAGGCTGTGACGCCGTGCACTGTTTTACAGTCAATTTTTTTTTGTAGGTAGAAGAAATACACTCTAAAGCAACAATAAGACATACAGCATAGTAAATACATAAATCAGTAACACAGTCATTTATTATTACTCTGTATCCTATACCACGAATAATTGGATGTGCTACATTTTTATATGACTTGAAGGTGTTTGCACCAACACTGACACACGTCACACCATGCATCACATTTTCACGGATACAACACCACGAGGCAAAGGAAACACCGTCGTATGATCCAGCTGTCACGTACGCGGTCAGCTGTTGGCGGAAATATCATTAGGAGGAGCGTGGTTGTGATCATCTCGGATGCATTTGGCTTTTTAGAGTTCACATGGTGCCTGAATGCGAACATCCCTGCTCCGTGTTGAAGAGAGAGAAGGAAGCAAAGCCTCCCGTAGCTGAGGGGCAGACTAGGAGGAGCTCCCGGGTGCCGGGAACCACACAGACGTGTGTTGGTTTCCGGCTCTTGGGCATTTCAGTCTCTGCCAGACTGGCTGGCTTTCTCCAAGGGGCAACTTTCTGATTCCCCTGCTGGTCGGCTGTGTCTGCAATCCCTTGGCGAGTCTCGTGTGGAATTGTTTTGATTGAATATGCATACTTGGTCCCTGACTTACAATGATTCTACTCACAATTTTTCAGCTTTACGATGGTACAAAAAATCTCTGTATATTCAGTAAGAAACATGCTTCCAGTTTTGAATTTGGATGTATTCTTTTTGTGTGTGTGTGTGTGGTACTGGGGATTGAACTCAGGGACGTTCTACCTTAGAGCTATACCCCCAGCCCTATTTTTTATTCTTTATTTTGAAACAGAGTCTCACTAAGTTGTGGAATCCCTCAGTAGGTAGCTGAGGCTGGCCAACAGAGTCTCACTAAGTTGTGGAATCCCTCAGTAGGTAGCTGAGGCTGGCCACGAACCCAGATCCTTCGGTCTCAGCCTCTTGAGTACTGGGATTACAAGCGTGTGCCACCACGCCCGGCTTGGATGTGTTCTTAGGCTAGCCATATGCAATACAGTCTCTCCAGACATGGGCAGTGGCAGCAGGTCACAGCTCCCGGGGAGCCAGAGGAAGCAACTAACATTCCCCGGTGTCCCACGTGGCCAAGGTGGGGTGCTTGGTGGGCTAGGTGTCTTTAATGCATTTTCAGCTTACGGTCGGTATATAGTGGGGCGTGCCCCTGCTGTAAGTAATGGAGCCTTTCTCTCTATATAGAGAGACCTTGCATTGAATTCTTGTTCATGTTCACACGCCTTTTGTCCTGACATCGAGGGAGCAAGGTGTAGCCTGGGCGTGTTTTGATATATAGGGAACAGGAAGGGCTTTGGGGGCCACGCTAGTACATCCAACTAATATGATCAATGGGGCGTGAGGCAGGGTGCACAAGATTCAGGGGAAATGGGGTGAGGGCAGAGAGCATCAAAACAGAGGAACCCCAAACTCACCCCAATCTCGAGTGTTTCCTGGTGAGGACAGGAAAGGGGGCAGATGTTTACCCAGCTGTATTCAAATGCAGAGTGTCAAGCACTCTCTACTGAGGTTTTTTCGGGAGGAGCAGGAGGTGCTGTCTTAGCATGGTCCTCGATGCCGTGTCCCAAACACCTGGTGCACAAAACTTTACTTGCTCACATTTCTGGAGATTTCAGGTCCTGTTAGACTGGCTTCCAAAGCGGGAGCCAGGGCTGCAGGTCCACAGGGCATCGTGGTGGCGAGCAGAGAGAGAGGGAGAGAGCTCATGGCAGCAGGAGGGTGGTGGAGGGAGGGAGGGACTGCATGTGCGCCTGGTCCAGGGAAGTCCTGCCCCTGGCCACCACACCCCCAGGGACCCTTCCCCGAAGCTGAGTCTCACCTCTGAACATGGCTGCAGGGCTGAATGCTTGAGTTGTGGGAAACATTTAAAATCCAAACCATCATAGATTATTTGTCATTATTTCCACTTGGCAGATGGGAAAACCCAGGGTTGGGTGGGAAATAACCCTTGCGTGGCGGTCCCAAGCGGTGGAGCTAGGCTGCAAGCCCTGTCTGTGTGAACTGAAGGCCCACATTTGCAAGACCTGCTGTGAAAGTGCTGGAAGAATCGAAAGCCGACATACTGAGTCCCAGCCCTGCTCCTAAGAAGGTCAATCTAGCCAGAAATTAGAAATTAGAAAAGAACTTCAGTCTGATGGGATATATGCTTGTCCTCATGGCTTAAACAAATGCTGGGGCACAGGGACGAAAGAATCTAATTCAACCCCAGGGAGCCAGAAGAGGGTGACTCTGGAACGGGTCCTGTAGGGTGAGTAGGAGTTCACTTGTGAGATTAAAGGATCAGGCAGGGGAGTGCATTGCAGATGGAGGAATGGTGGTGCAAAGGCACTGAGGCAGGAAGAGCACGGCATGCTGGGAGCTAGGGAGAACTCTGGGGAGCACTCCTCTGTACGGCACAAGGTGTGGCCAGTGTAAGAAGAACCTCAGAGGTTAGGTGGCAAGGAAGATTTGAAAAGCTTCATATACGCCCAGCCACAAAGTTTGGCCTGTGAGGAATGGGAGCTATGATGTGGAGGAGTGTCACAATCACACGAAACAGATTCATCCTTGGACGTTTTGTGCCCTAGGGATTGGAGAGCAGACCGGGTCAGAGAGAGAAACACCAGTTAAAGACAGCAAGGACCTTTAGGAAACAGCAAAAAAGACTAAATTTATGACCAAAGAGTAGAAAGCAGGGGGCCGATGCAAGAGGTCAGCTCCGGCCCAGAGCAGGGACATCACAAATCGCCCTCATGCTGAAGTTCTTGGGGACACAGAGTCCCCAGGAGAAGCTTCAAAGTCCTCTTTCCTATTTCTGCGATCTGCTGGCTGGTGGACTGAGAAGACACAGGAGCTGCATTTTCATTTAAATTGAAATCAGCCGGGTCAGAGGGGACCTGCTAATCGCTGGCCTTGGCATCGATCCTCCAGACGGGGAGGCCTCACGCCCTGTATGGGGTGCAGATCGCTTCTGCATTTGACACTTAATTATTTTGATGTAATTACTGCACTGTCAGGAAAATTGGGTGGGGCAGAGATGTCATGTTTGTGTTTGGGCGGAAAAATGAGTCGCCTTTCCTCTTTTATCAGGAAGTGACTGGGCGGGCGACTTGGAAGTCCGGGATGAGGGCGTCGGCGCTAGGTACCCGCACTGTGTCAGCTTTGGGGACGCTGGGCCACAGCACCAGCTTTGCCTCTGACCTTTCTGAAGCTATGCAACAGAAGTCACAGGCTGGAGGGGATTTTTAGGGCTGAGAAAACTCAGAGTTCTAAGTAGTTCAAGCCATGAGGGGCTTTGGAGAGGAGCTTTGTTTGTTTGATTTGCAAAGACCCAAGAGTCCGACACTGGTGCCTTGAACTCCCCTCCCCCACCTGCATCTCCACTGCCTAAAACCCCCTCACCGTATTCCTCTTGCATGTGAGAGTCTGTGGCCTCTGCTCCGCCATTCATCAGGGAATCTGGAGACCCCAAGAACCAAGTGCAAGGACCCTGCTTTACCTTGGTGCTGGTGTTGCTTAAATAGCTGGCTTCTGTCCAGGCAGAAACAACCCTTCAACAAGTAGGTGAAAACGAGCTGGGTGTAGTGGTGCACACCTGTAATCCCAGAGACTTGGGAGGCTGAGGCAGGAGGATCGCAAGTTCGAGGACAGCCTCAGCAAGTACTGAGACTCTCACCAACCTAGTGAGACCTTGTTTCCAAATAAGAAATAAAAGTTGGGCTGGGAGTGTAGCTCAAAGGGTAGAATGCCTCTGGGTTCAATCCCCAGTACCACAATAAAATAAAATAAGACTGGGGTGTAGCTCAGAGGTAGAATGACCCTGAGTTCAATCCCCAGTACCATAAAAAGTACCTATATATTTAATATATATATATTATATATATACATATATTTTTTTTTTATGGAAAAAAAAAAAAAGACCTGCCAGGCATGGTGGCCCACGCCTATAATTCCAGGTAGTTGAGAGACAGGAGGATCATAGGTTTAAGATCTGCCTCAGCAATTTAGCAACGCCATCAGCAACGTAGGGAGGTCCTTTTTTGATAAAATGGGGCTGGGGTACAGCTCAGAGGTAGTATACCCCTGTGCTCAACCCCAAGTACCACAAAAGTGTGGTGGCGCATGCTTGTAATTCCAGTACTTGGGACTCTGAGACCGGAGGATCCAGGTTCACGGCCAGCCTCAGCTACTTAGTGAGGCCCTCTGCAACTTAGTGAGACCCGGTTTCAAAATAAAGAATAAAAAAAACATAGGGCTAGGGGTATAGCTCAGAGGTAGAATGCCTCTGGGTTCAACCCCAAGTACCCCAAAGTGTGGTGGTTCACGCTTGTAATCCCAGTACTTGGGAGGCTGAGACAGGAGGATTTGGGTTTGTGGCCAGCCTCAGCTACTTAGTGAGGCCCTCCGCAACTTAGTGAGACCCTGTTTCAAAATAAAGAATAAAATTAGGGCTGGGGGTGTAGCTCAGAGGTAGAATGTCCCTGGGTTCATTCCCCAGTACGGAAAAAAAAAAAAAAGCCCTGATCTTTAAATACACTTGAATCTCAAGGAACTAGGTGTTAGGGTTCTAACCTCTCTTTTCTGGGAACAGAATTCAGCCCACTAACAGCTGTGCTCCTAGACCTGGGAATCAGTTCAGGGGAGCTGCAGTGTCTTGCTCTATGGCTAGGAGGGTCCACTGAGATAGGACTTAACCATGAAGAGCGGGTATTCCCGAGGCGGCCAGCGCCAGCCGGGTTGGAGGAGTGCTCTCACATCTCACCCGAGTTGGCTGGAGGGATGGCGGCTTGTCAGCTGTAATGGCGAGTCCTTTCTGAACCTGAGCTCTAACAGATGTTTGGCTTCCGCCTTGTCCTCCGTGGACCCCGGCTTTGGGAGAAACTAGCTAGCGTGGTACAGAGATCCTGCAGCAGCTCACTGGAGGTCCAGCAAGACACAGCTCTCCAGCCAGTCACCACGGTGGCCAGGTTCCCTGGAGTGACGCCCTTGGGCCTTGTCACGCCTGCAGACAGCCCTGACTCACACCTCAGCTGGAATAGCGGGAGGGACCCTGGATTAGTTTCCTATTGCTGCTATAACAAAGAACCACATAAGAGCTTAAAACAACAGTAGTGTATTCTTTTACACGGAAGGAGGTCAGACTTGCAAAGTGAGCCCTTACGGTTAGAAATTGCAGTGTCTAAGACTCCAGGTGTGACCCACTCCTCGCCTTTTCCAGCTTCCAGGGACAGCATCTTCCTTGTCTCCTAGCTCCAGCCCCTACAGGCCCTCCTGCCTCCCTCGTCTAAGGATGCCTATGATCAGCTTTAGGGCCATCCTGGATAATCCCAAATAATCCCCCCACCTCAAAATCAGTCACTTCAGCCTGGCATGATGGCTCACGCTTATAATCCCAGTACTTGGGAGGCTGAGACAGGAGGATCACAGGTTCGAGGCCAGCCTCGGCAACTTAGCAAGACCCTTGGCAACTGAGTGAGACCCTGATTCAAAATAAAAAATAATAATAATATAGAGCTGGAGGTATAGCTCAGAGGTAGAAGGCTCCTGGGTTCAATTCCCAGGACCATAAAAATAAAAGGAGAACCGGTGACTTAGTCACATCTGCAAGATGGCTTTTGCCATGCAAGGTGACATCTCTGTGTATTCCTAGCTCAGGACACAGCATCCTTGTGAGGTCTTCTCGGCATAGCCAAGGCCTTGAGCCGGAGCCCCCCACCTGAGCCAGCACTGCCTCCTCAACCTCCCAAACCCAGAAGAGAATAAATATTTGATATCGCAAAGCGCTAGGTGTTGAAGCAATTTGTTTTGCAGCAATAAATAACTAATACGCAATATGGATTTGTAACCCAGCCACTTGATCATGCGGCGCTTGAAAGCCATAATTCTGGTTGTCCCATAACTTCTTTCTTAAAATATGCATGGAAAAAGTCTGTGGATCTTACGGGTGAGCTCCATGATTGACGTTTATAAACTGAAAACAACACCGGGCCTCTTGAAGAACGATACCCCTCAGCGTCCCCTGGTCACCGATTTTGAAGGAGAAATAAAGTCCCCACACCGACCGGCACGTGCAGATAGTCCTCAGCTTCCAATGGGGGTGACATCCCGATGAACCCATTGTCAGTTGAAAATGTCGTTACATCAAGCCGGGCGTGGTGGTGCACACTTGTAATCCCAGCATTTGGGAGGCTAAGACCGGAGGATCCGGGTTCGCGGCCAGCCTCAGCTACCTAGTGAGGCACTCCACAACTTAGTGAGACCTGGTTTCAAAATAAAAAATAAAAAAATAGGGCTGGGGGTGTAGCTCGGAGGTAGAATGCCCCTGAGTTCAATCCCCAGTACCACAAAAAACAAAAAAAATGTCGTTACATCAAAAGTGCATTCAACACACCTTCCTGGCTGACACACTGCAGAGTAGGGACCGTTTCTCCTCCTGTTCACAAGGCTGACTGGGAGCTGAGGCTCCCTGGTACTTCCCAGCATCATAAGAAAGGGGCTTTTGGAGAAAAAAAAAATCCAAATTCAAAGTATGTTTTTTACTGCATGCCCAGATATGTGCCGTCATAAAATAATCAAATGTCGAATCATCGTAAGTTGGGGACCGTCGATATCAGTATCTTCTTTGAGGATCGGGAAGGCATTACCAGGAGGATTGAAATGCCGGCGTGGCAGAGCTGGGGGTTCCGGTCCGGACTGGGAAGAAGCTTGGTGGTTCAGATAACAGTCTCTGGCCTTGATTGCCTGGGTCTGTGCAGTGATCGATTAGACATGCCTGCCACAGGTAAAGAAGGATCAAGGAGTATTTGCTGACCCTTTAGAGACGTGTGGCCCCCACTCGACTCTCACGCTGTGTAGCTGTGCGTGTTTGAGGTCGGCTGTGGTTTAAGTCTGGTTTGTCCCCCCCCCCCCCAAGCTCATGTTCCCCTCTCCCCACATAATGGTGCTGAGAGGTGGTGGGACTTTCAGGAGGTGATCCGGTCTTTCAGAGGGTTTTTCTCACGAGAGTAAACTCACCCTTGGGGGACTGGACCGGTTTCCTTCAGAGCGGTTGTCATAGAGATGGCCCGGCACCTCCCCTCCCCCTCTCACACACAGCCGCTTTTCTGCTGCACTCGTCTGCTTCCTCCTCTGTTTTTCCATTTTCCTTCCTTGCCTGGAGCAGCACGTGGCTCTCACCAGAAGCCACACAGATGTTCACACCATGTTCTTCAACCTCCAGAAGAGCGGGCCAAAATAAACCTCTTTTCTATATAAATCACCCAGTCTCCGGCATTGGATGATAGCAACAGAAGATCCCCAAATAGCATCTTTGATGAGTCTCTCTGATCTCATCATAAAATAGAACAGAACAATGAATTTATGGCTTGATGACAAAGACAGAACCTCATGGAGTAATGACCATGTTCTCCGTGGTCCTGCTGGAAGTTAGGATCTTTCTCAGTCTTACGTAAGAGAATCTGATGCATGCTTTTTGGGGTTTTCTGAGGGCTGCCCCAACTCTTTCTTTTCCTAGAATAAATCTAAACACTGCATGCTGATTCTCTCTGTTGCAAGGCAGCCTTGGAGTTCCTGCCAAGACAAAGTGCACAGGGCCTTTATTTTCCCCTGCATCCTAATCTCTCCCAGGCAGGTGGCCCTTGGACAGTTTGAATGGAGCAGTTTGGGGAAGATTCCCTTGCCTCTCGGGATACTGGAGTCCCTGATGGTTAGAGACAAAGGGGGAAGGAGCTACGGGCTAGAGTCAGGAGATGTGGGCTCATCCTAAATCCCTCCGTGGCTGTGTGTCCCTAGGCCAGCGATTCTGCCTCTCTGAGCCTCAGCTACTTGTCTGTGTAATGGAGGTACTACGTCTACCAAGAGGCCTCTTAGCATCAAGTAGGTGATGAGGGCATTGTGCAGTGCAGAGTATGAGGAATAAATCCCTTTATTCCTTTTTAAAAGCGAAAGCTTTTTAGCTTTCCGATCGTAACAATTAATTCATATTCTTGGCAGAATGTCTGGAGAAGTATAAAAAGGGAAAATAAAAGTCCCTTGGCATCGCCCAACTTAAATAACCATTGCTGCAACGTGGCTGTCATGTTCTCGAGTTCCTCTTTGTTTCTACGGTACTTGACTCTAAGCATTCTTGTAAGTCTTGAGTGAGAGAAGCTATTTAGCCCCTTAGAGCATCTATGGACGTGAGGGCTATAGATAAGTATATTAATTGATTACGCGATGTTTAGTGCGTATCCTACTACTCATTAAGCACGTATGAAGTCTGTGACAATACTGCACGTGTCCAACAAGTTTCGGGATGTTTTGATACCCTGGTTTTTGAGTTGAAGCAGGAAAGTTTTGCTAGTCACAGGTCACAAGGAAGCTGATAAATGTATGTATAATTTTTATTAAGTAAGCTGCAAGCCCTGGGGATACTGGCTTGTGAATCCATCTACACATATTTACACAGAACTTGACGTTTCTGAGTCAGAAGACAACAGCGCGTTGGGTTTGCATCGGTGGTGGGGGCCGTTTTGAGATCGATCGCTCTGTGGTGCACGCATTTGCTTCGGGGACCCAGGAGGCCACCTCCTGAGGCAGGAGAGGCCTGAGCATCTGTGGGAGGAGAAAGCTCTCTGAAGATGGAAATGCTGGACCACAGCAAACAAGAGTTTTAAATATTAGCCTCTAATTGAACGCCCGGAAAGGACATTATCTCAATGGCAGCTGTTAAGAATCATATGAACTGCTTCCCACGGGACCGGCTCCTGGAGGAACAGTCTGGAAGCCAACACAGGGGACCCTGGTCCTGTCCAGGGCTCGGTCTACCTACTGCATACTCTTGTCTTTACCTGTGTATACAGGAAGCATATTATATATGCACAACAGCCTTTTGTGCTGTTGTGATTTCACACCGGTCATCCCAGCCCAAAACACAACCCGTAGTGGTGCCTGCTTAGTGCCAGACCCCAGAAAACAGGGAGTCGGGGTCCCTGCCAAGGTGTATGAACCCTGGCACCTAGAACTTTGAGTTGTGCCTGCCTAGATCAGGGCTGGGAACTAGGTGCCCAATAAATGTTCACTGAACAAGTGCATGTATGAAATGAACAGTAGATGAATATAGACTGTATCTTAACATGTGTGTGTGCATGTGTGTGTGTGCGTGTGTGTGTGTGTGTGTGTGTGTGTGTGTGTGTGTGTGTGTGATGTGTCTATTACAGCATCTATATCACTATAGTTTTATATCAGTCTGGGCATATGGTGTGCGTCTTTGCGGATTTCTGCTCTACATACATCTAACTGCCTAAAGAGTTTTATATCCTGATTTCTCTCCACCGCTCGAACTTCCCCATGTTCCAAGTGTGTAAAGAGAGCTCCCCGCAGAGGGGCCCGGGCCACACCTGGCCTTACAGGAAACTGCCCCACCCCAGTCCCTGGCGTGTTACGGGGACCGAATCGGCCTTGCTGACCCCCCCTCCCCCCGTTCCCCGCACAGGAGGAGACCCTGGGCTGGAGAGGTGGTGCCGTCCACCCAGCCCCTCCTCCCTGACTGTCTCCCTCTGTCTCCGGCTCTGCAATCAGCGAGACTGTTTGGTTTTTGAGTTGAAGCCGGAGAGATGTGCTGATTGCTGATTACACAGGCGCGGAAGGAGCTTCCCCGGCCTCCTGCTTGGCGGGTTTCCGCCGAGTCTGACGGGCACCGGGCAGATGCAGGGTAGGTGTGGAGGGCAGGTCTCGAACCCGTGGCCCACGTGCCCTCGTCCAGCGATGGCTGCCTTGCTCTCCGCCCTTCTCTCTGGCTCGATGCCCCATCCTGCACGCCGCCCTGCCCTTGATTTCCATGCAGGCCTCTTTTCAGCCGAAGAGCCTTTGCATCTGTGCTGTGTGACCCTGGCAAGCCCCCTCTGCAAGGTGGGAACACCGAGGCCCTGCTGAGCCTCTCACCCTCCTCCGAGAACTCAATAAGAGCCAGGCTGCCTTTGGTTGATTGGCGGGAACTTTCCACTCTGCTAAGCCCCTGGCTCCTCTCAACAGGAACGACTGCTGCCCCGTTTCCCCAGTGCCACCACAGAGGGCCAGAGAGGTTGAGCAACTTGCAGGAGGTCACACAGCCATTGAGCAATGGACTCGGATTGGAACCCAGACAGCCCAGCTCCAAAGTCTCTGTTCACTGTCATGAGATTATGCGTTTGATTTTCGGTCCCCACGTCCCCTGCCCCCAAGACAGAGCACCTGCCTGGGTCCCTCTCCTCCACCCCGCAGGAGGCCCCTGGGGCTGAGACTTTAGACCTTGGCTGATCGCGCAAGACCCTGACATGGGCAGGGTTCACCCTGGCAGAGCTGGGAGGGGACACCGTGCCATTTCCTGTGACACACACGCGCGCGCGCGCGCACACACACACACAACACACACGACCCGAAGGAGGCTCAGCCCAGCTTTGTGGCTTCCTGTCCTGCTGTGACTCGGACACTCAGCATCCTCTTCTCTAAGGTCACTTAAGCAAGCACAGCAGCGCCCAGCATGCGGGATGCCCGCCTGTGATGGCCCTGCCCGCTGAGCAGGCCTCTTAGGATTTAAGGCAGCCATAGCCGCACCTACCTTCCTCCGTCTACACCACGACACGGCTGCCACATTACCTGGACGAAGGTGGCTGTTCCCGGGGACCACTGTCCTGAGCTCTAGGGAGAAGTCGGGCCCCAGAGGCTGCTGGGATTTCAGGCCCGGAACATTCTCTGGGTGTGTCTGTGGGCTGAAATGCCGGCGACACTCTGGGGTGAGCACCCCTCCCTGTCCCTGGCTTTCTTTCATTTCCTCTGATAGCCTGCCGGCCCGCCGCGCGAGGCCCCAGCTCCCATCCGCCCCCTCGTCCTGTCAGTGCTGGGACACGGGGACTCCACGGCTTCAACCAATCAGCCGAATGGCACCACCGGCCCCTCTGCTGAGAGAGGGGGTGTCTGCTCCCCCAGACACCCCCTCTCTCAGCCCCGCTCGACTCAGCTTCTTTCTCTCCTCCATTGGGGCGTGCGCCTACAGCCACAGAAAGATCACCAGACTGACAGCCTGGAAGACCAGAGTTCAAATCCCAGCTCCGCCCCTTCCTCGCTGGGGGTGACCTGTGACCTCAGTTTCCTCCTTTAAAAATAAACTGTAGCCGGGCGTGGTGGCGCACGCTTGTAATCCCAGCATTCGGGAGGCTGAGACCGGAGGATCCGGGTTCGAGGCCAGCCTCAGCTACCTAGTGAGGCACTCCCCAACTTAGTGAGACCCGGTTTCAAAATAAAGAATAAAAAATAGGGCTGGGGGTATAGCTCGGAGGTAGAATGCCCCTGAGTTCAATCCCCAGTACCGCAAAAAAAAAAAAAAAAAAAAAAAAAAAAAAAAATAAACTGTAAAGTTTGAAGTCAGGAATTGTGATACCTCCTGCGTGGTTCTTGTTGCTAAGAACTACTTTTGCTATCCTGGGCTTTTTGTTTTTCCAGATGAATTTAAGGACTGATTTTTCTATGTCTGTGAGGAGTGACCTTGGTAATTTCATGGGTATTGCATTGAATCTGTAGATCAGTTGTGGGAGGATGGCCATTTTGATGATATTTATTCTGCCTATCCAAGAGCATGGAAGATCTTTCCATCTTCTAAGGTCTTCGTCGATTTCTTTCTTCAACTTTTTGTAGTTTTCCTTATAGAGGTCTTTTACCTCCTTGGTTAGGTTTATCCCTAAGTATTTTATTTTTCGGGATGCTATTGTGAGTGGAATTGTTTTCTGGATTTCTTCTTCAGTGGATTTATGTAAAGGACTCCAGGCCCAGCTGGGGGCAGTGGTGCACACCTGTAATCCCAGTACTTAGGAAGCTGAGACAGGAGGATCGCAGGTTCGAAGCCAGCCTCAGCAACTTAGTGAGTCCTTCAGCAACTTAGTGAGACCCTGTTTCCAAATAAAAAAATAAAGTAGGACTGGGGGTGTAGCTTGGAGGTAGAAGGCCCTGGCTTAATGCCAGGCTCAGAGAGGGGCTGTGAGCTGTTCCTGGTCACAGCTGGTGCATTCAGTGGGGAATGGGCATCGCACTGAGATCTGACCCTAAGTCCTCCTGTTGCCCTTCCTCACCCATTATTAGATATGTGTATGTTCCTTTATTTTTTTATTTTATTTATTTATTTATTTATTGCAGTACTGAGGATTGAACCCAGGGGCATTTTACCTCCGAGCCAAACCCCCAGTCCTATTTTTTATTCTTTTATTTTGAAACAGGGTCTCACTAAGTTCCAGAGAACCTCACTAAGTAGCTGAGGCTGGCCGCGAACTCGGATCCTCCAGTCTCAGCCTCCCAAGTACTGGGATTACAAGTGTGCGCCACCACGCCTGGCTTGTATGTTCCTTTAAATAACAGTGCAAAAATAGGCTCCATTAGAGCTGCTCAGAGGGAAGCCCCGCCCACTGCCCTGCTCTATGCCCCGCCCACCGCCACGCCCACCGCCACGCCCACAAACACCCCGGTGTAGGACACTCTCTGTGTGTGTCCGTGCGCATGTGTTTTTGGCGTCGACTTGGGCTCGATATTCCTTTGTTCTATTCTGTTTGCTTCACATGATGTCACAAAAGCCTTTCGCGCTGCCCCAATCCTTATTTCTAACGTTAATGCCTGCCTCGTAGCGTCCAAGTGGCACGCGGCGATTTCCCTAAGTGTCCCCAATTGCTGGTGAGGAGGCCGCTTTCAGCTTCTCCCTGTCATCTTTGGCCCCGCTCCCAGCAGCCTCGGGTACAGAGTTTTGCTTTTGCCTTTGGTTTCTCCCCCTGTGGGATTAATTTCCAGGAGGTGGATTCTGGTGTAGCCCAGGGTTTCAGCTCAGCGCTGTTGACAGCTGGGCTTGACAAGTCTTTGTGGTGAGGCAGCCTTGGGCATTATGGGACATGCGGCGACAGCACTGGCCTCCACCCACCATAGACACCTCAAGATGGGACAGTCAAAGCCGTCTCTGGACATTGCCCACCGTCCCCAGCAGGGGCAAAATCACCCTTTGCTGATAGTCGTGGTGTGGTGGCAGGCGCTTGTAATCCCAGCATTTGGGAGGCTGAGACTGGAGGATCCAGATTCGAGACCAGCCTCAGCTGCTTAGTGAGGCTCTCTGCAACTTAGTGAGACCCTGTTTCAAAATAAAGAATAAAAAAATAAAATAGGCCTGGGGCTGTAGCTCAGAGGTAGAATGCCACCAGGTTCCATCCCCAGTACCACACACACACACAAAAAAGGGGGGTGGGGAGAGCTGGGAGTGGCGGTGCTCAGGGTCTGGGCCAAGCCAGGCATGCCTCCTCCCCCAGGAGGGCGGGGCTCTTCCCGAGGCCAGTGTGGACCTGTGGTGTGTGTCCACCAGTGTAGACCTGTGTTCTGCGTCTGCAGTGTGGACCTGTGCTCTGTGTCCACAGGAGAAGTACGTGGAGGAGCTGGCGGCCGTGAGGCAGACCCTACAGACCGACCTGGAGACGTCCATCCGGCGGATCGCCGACCTGCAGGCAGCCCTGGAGGAGGTGGCGTCCAGCGACAGCGATGCTGAGAGGTAGCCTGCGTGGGGCGGGGCGGGGTGGGCTGCACCCCCAGGGCTCTGTGGTCCTGAGCGGACCTGGGGCTGCATCTTCTGGGAGACCCTAAGGCGTTGGGGGGCTGGGGGTGCACCTGGCCTGGGCGGGGATAGGCAAGATGTCAGCCTGCCCAAGTTAATATCGCCTCCTTGGCCCTGCAACCCCTGGGTGCAGCTGGCCACGCCCTGGGCCAGGCAGTGTGGCTGGAAAGTGCCCCCCAGCGTGTGACCTCGGCTGAGCTGATGCGCGTTTCCTCCCACCTCCCTCACCTGTAAAGTGGAAAAAGTCACGTGAGGCTGAGTCACGTGGAATGACCCAGATGTGGCCGCTATGGCTCCCCCACGGATCCGAGGGCTGTGGAGTCATCCTTCTTCCTACCCGAGGCTGGCGGGAGGGAAGTGAGTCCCTGGATGAGTGGCGGGGGGAGCACCGCAGCCTACGAACCGATCGGTCAACACAGGTGCTAGGCTGGGGGTCGGCAGGACCACTGAGGTGCAGCGCCAGGGCTCTGGTCCTCTCTCAGGGGCCCAGGCCGTCCAGCCCCTGCAGATGGACGAAGCGCCCCGTTCCCGGGAGCGGCCTTCGTTGTCTTCTGTGTTGTTTATCTCGGAACTGTAGCTGCCTATCATCCTGAAGCGTCTCTGCCTCATCCCGGCCTCTGGGCCTCTGGGGCAGCAGGGAAAAACATTTTCCTTGCATAACTTTGCAATGAAGAACCTGCAGATTCTCTGGTTCTCTCCCGACACCTGCAAGCCGCCCCCACCCACACCTGAGCTGGCTGCACCAGAAACCCTTTCTTGGTCTTCCTCTCTGGAAAGACTCCTCCCAGAGCTGGAGAAGTTCAAGGTCACAGCAAATTAGCAGCGTGTAAGAGACAGAACCCGAGTCTGCTGAGACCTTTGCCATTCCTGCTGGCTGCTGCCTGCCTTGCCGAGGCCGGGGCGTGAGACGGGCCAGGCAGGCCGAGAGGGCTCACAGCCGGCTCTGGGTGAGCCAGTGGGAAGAGCCAGACCTCTGTGTTAGAGATGACTGCGCAGGGGCAGGAGGAGAGACTGAAAGAAAGCAACCTGCATTGGGCCACTGGGAAGGCGCTACCCGTGACTCAGTTTGCTTTTCGTTTGTTTGGGTTTATTTTATTTTTGTTGTTGTGGCTATTTTGTGCATTTTTTTGTCCTGTGGCATGAAGAATTGAACCCAGAGGCATTTTACCTCTGAGCTACACCCACCCCCAGCCCTATTTTATTTTTATTTTTAAATCTTGCCACAGGGTCTCACTAAGTTGCAGAGGACTTTGCTAAATTACTAAGGCCAGCTGTAAACCTGCCGTCTTCTTGTCTCAGTCTCCCAAGTACTGGGATTACAGGCGTGCACTACAAAGCCTGGTTTCCATGCTTATTTCTATTTTCTGAAACTCGTACAGTGCATACACACACACACACACACACACACACACACACGCACACACACCCCTAACTACACTAGTGCCCTCCTTAGGAGAGTTTCCTCCTGCAAGTTACATATTTCATATTGGTGTGTTATAATGAGACACAAGAATGGTATTCATTATGATATATTCATGCAGGGACAACAAAAGATTCGCCCTATTTCACTCCCCTGCAACCCCCCTTCCCCTCTCTTCCACCCTTCCCTGATCTGCTGCCTCTGGGATGCTGGTCTCTCTTCTGTTTTGTTTTGTTTTTTTTCCTTCTGGCTTCCACCATGAAAGACAACTTGTAGCCCTTGCTTTTCTGAGCCTGGCTAATCTCCCTCAGCACGCCGAGCCCCAGTTCCACCTCTTTTCTTGCAGATGACATAGTTTCTGTTCGTCTTTAAGGCCTAGTAAGACTCCGTTGTGTGTATGCACCACAGTCTCGTTATCCATTCGTGTATTGACAGGCACTTAGGCTGGTTCCATAACCTGGCTGTTATGAATTGTGCTGCTATTAACATGGGAACTCATGGAACGTTACAGTATTTTTTTCTTTTCTATTGTACTGGGAATTGAACTCAGGGGCATTCTACTTCTGAGCTATACCCCCAGCCCTATTTTATTCTTTATTTTGAAACAGGGTCTCACTAAGTAGCTGAGGCTGGCCGCAAACCTTGTGATCCTCCTGTCTCAGCCTCCCAAGTACTGGGATTACAAGCGTGCACCACCACGCCCGGCTTCGTAGCATCTCATTTTAGAACATGCACAGACTCTTCCCTTGATGCAGAGTCGGGCTGACTAGCTGCTCAGGGATTGGTAACTTCACACTCTCCCATAAAGACACTCACTCCCAACATCAGGAAGACAGAGACCCCTCGGGCCCTCAAACACCATGCTCTTTCCTTTAAATACAGAACTTTCCCTAACAAGTCATCTTTGGTTGTTGCAAAAGTGACTTCCATGGACATTCCAGGTATCTCCACTATTCCCTGATAATTTGCATAGTTGTCACACTTCTGGCGAAGTGACAAATAGCGATGTCACCGCTGCTTGCAGCCCAGGATGGCACTGAGGGCCCCTCCCCTCCACAGTCCCTCGTCCAGATCTGTTAGTGTCAGGACAAAGCCTCGTCTGTAATTACAAACTCATTTTGTTGCTATAACTTGCCAGACCCGTGGACTGGCTCTTCTGTGAGCAGAAACCCCAGAGCATTGGTATTCACGGTGATGAGAGTCGATAGCCATGGGAACAAGGACCTCCAGCCAGTAATCGAGAGTTTGGGGCCATTTTCACTTGCGTAGCAAGAAATAGCACTGGAAAAGGGTGTTACTAGCGCATCGTAATCACACACCGTAGTGAGACTCAGAGTGACACATCTGTACTTGCACACGGCACTTGGTGTGTTACCCTCGCATTCAACCCCGCCCTCCTTGTGCACATTACGGGGGTTGGCAGCAGTACCTTCTTGTACGGACGTAGCACTGGGCTATATTTTTTCCTTCCTCAGTCATCCTGGGAAGAACAATGGTAATGGAGACCCAAATAAGGAGGAGCCAATCACGGGGAGAGCTGGGCAAGTGTGAGTAGGGCCAGAGAGGGGCTGTTCTAGAAGGCTGACGAGGTCCAGCCCTAGCAGGAGTCGGGGGCCCGTCGACAGGTGGGGAATGAGACGAGGTCGAGAGAGAATACGCTCACACCCAATGCAGTGAAGAAGCGCATCTGTTTATTGCTTGTAGTAGCTGTGTTTTGTACTATCTTTTTTGCAGTGAGGCATATAGAATAGGAATTTTTACAGTCTTATTTTTCCAAAGTTGAGTAGGTACATCTTTAACTAGAAAAGCCATTTCCCATGGTATTTGATGGGATTAAGAAAACAGTAAAGGTTACAAAATACAATACATATATAAAGATTCTTTTAGTACAAAGCAGTGTTAAAGGTTAACAACGAATAATCTCTATTCATTAGTTTAAATCTTTACTAATTGTTTAGCTTCTTTAAGCAGTGTCCTTATCTTTTTTTTTCAGGCAACCAGAGAGTTAGTTAATGTGTGATGAATTTTCAGAGAGACAAAGAGGAAGTGGGCAAACTCTCTGTCTTAACGCCTTCTTTACTCATAGATAAAATAGTAGACCTAAATCTCTTTGGCTTATTTATTTTGTATATAACCTGTGTGCTGAGAAGGAACATAAGGCTATTTAGTAACTAAGCTTGCAAAGCCCATTTCCTGACTAATGTTTGTATGTGGTTAATGAATTCCTTATGGGTTGTCTTGAGGCACTACTCTTTCTGCTAAGAGATCACTTTGTCAGGCCACATGTTTCTAAGAAATTTTCCTTTACAATTAATGTGAAAGCAAAACCCAAAGCACCCCAAATTTCCAGAACATTACATAATGCAGAGTGGGATATGCCGCACATTCCTTCCTTTGGAATCGTCTGCCTTGCAGGACTCCAGCGGACCGAGCCTTGCTTGAGATCCAGCGATTAAGGAGCTGTGGCAGAAGGCGAGGAAGAGTAGCGCCCCAAGTGAGGGAAGGAAGAAATGACTCTTTCTCTCCTTTTTTTCTTTCTTTCTCCACTTCCTCCTACCCTCTTCCCATCTCAAAACCCACCAAGGACCTCAGTTCCTTAAAGTGCCCCAGAACCCCCAGGAAGGGGCTGCTGCATCGTGTGCGGGGTCCAGGAGGAAACAGAAACGTGGGTTTCCTTGTTTAAAACTTTAAAATATCACAACAGTCACAGCCCGGCGTTAAGCCAGACGTGGGCCCTTCTGGATGTGAGTCCAAGCCCGTTGAGCCAGCCCTGACCCCAGGTTGGTTCATGGGCGCCCTTTCTAAATCTTGGCAGTCCTTGGTCCTAATTCAGCGCCTCCTAACATGGATCTGAGATTGAAAGCTTGATTTCAGTAAAATCACAGGAATGGGGAAACTGGAAAGATTTGCCTACCAAGTATAAGTCAACATTTGTGTTGCTATAACCCAAAGCAACTGACCTCGCAACTTAGAGGACGGAGGATTGACTTGCTCACGGTCTCTTGGAGATTCTGGGTTCAGTCGCTGTGAGGCTGGGGTCTGGGGCTCAAAGCATCAGGAAGCAGAGAGAGGGGGAGAGCAGGGCTCTGCTCTCATATCACAGAGGCCAGAGCAAGAGAGGGCAAGCAGGGGGATTAAAAGGCACAAGCACGCCGGGCGTGGTGGCGCACGCTTGTCATCCCAGTACTTGGGAGGCTAAGACTAGAGGATCTGGGTTCACGGCCAGCCTCAGCTACTTAGTGAGGCACTCTGCAACTTAGTGAGACCCGGTTTCAAAATAAAGAATAAAAAATATGGCTGAGGGTGTAGCTCGGAGGTAGCACCCAGACAAACCCATTACAATGAATTACAGTGGATTTATCTACTAATGAGACTCCAACCCTGATGACTCCACACTGTCAACCCTGAGCCCTTCAGGGGACATTCTTTATTGGATCCTAACAAAAGAAGTCTCAACTTCAAAGAATTAATATCCTGCAAAGCAAAGCATGCTCTCCGATCATCATGCAGATACATTGGTCGTCAATAGCAAAAAGTAGGTTATGCGTTGCTAGGTTGTAGATCCCCTGTCCAGAGCTGAACCCCCAGCTCCTGCTCAGGTGCCAGCCCGGATTGGATTCTTCCCTGTGTGGGCAGCTCTGTGCTGCTCTCTTTCTCTTTTTTTTTTTTTTTTTTTTTTTTTTTTTTTTTTTTTTTTTTTTTTTTTTTTTTTTTTTTTTTTTTTTTTGCGGTACCAGGAATTGAACTCAGGGGCATTCTACTTCTGAGTTATACCCCAAGCCCTATTTTTTAGTCTTCATTTTGAAACAGGGTCTCACGAAGTTGCGGAGTGCCTCACTAGGTAGCTGAGGCTGGCTGTGAACCCGGATCCTGCAGCCTCAGCCTCCCAAGTGCTGGGATTACAAGCATGCACCACCACACCCGGCTTCTGTGCTGCTCTCTTAATTGTCCTAGTTATATGGGGTAAGGGCTGTGGATTGGGTCCGAGAGACTTCTCCAAGGTGAGCTCTCAATTAGAATTCAGACCCACTCGAGAGAGGAGAGAGAGACAGAGAGGTGCGGTTCTCTAAGACACTTGTTCAAATTACCAACAGTCACTTCTCCCCATGTTGGGAATTCGACCTGAGTTTAACAGGCCTTCCAGGCCGGTAACGTGGCTGCGTGCTCGGCAAGGCCGTTGGCAAACGCAGCCCCAGTGAAGCGTGTGCTGACTCACACCAGGGCCTTGCAAACTTGGACTGCACATCTGCCTTCTTAGATTAATGGAGAGGGGCTTTAAGTTGGTCCCCCAGCCTGGAGCACGCTCATTATTCATGGAGGGAGGGCTGCGTCGGCTGACACAGAGCCCCGTCTATCTGTGGCCCGAGGCTGCAGCTGCTCTGTTGCTTTGGCTGAGAGTGTAGGTGGGGGGAGGGGAGGGCAGCGAATGACCTCTGACCCCCAGGTTAGCCCAAAGCGCCTCCATTCCAGCTGGGCCCGTCTGAGATGGTCTCTCTAGAACAGAATCCTCTGTTGTTGGGTTCAGGGTAATTTGGGCGTTTTCCAGCACACATGCTTTCATAACCTGGCTAAAATTAGGCTGCAAGAGGACGACTTGAAAGATTTGGGTCTAACCAGAGGTTTTGGCCGCCACCAAGGACGCAAGTGGGAGTTAATTCGTTCACTGAATGACCAGGGCTCCAGCCGGGCTGTACAGGTCCTTCCTTCTTAGGAACGGCTAACGGCCCTTTTCTACAAATGCCTCACTTTTAAGTCTTCCCCCCACGGGTAATGAACATGCTCCGGGTCGGCAGGAACAATTTGGGAGATTCCGCCACTGATGTGGGAAGGTTCATTCCCAGTCCAAGTTACAACGTGGGGCCCTGGTGCAAGAAGACACATGTTTATTTATTTGTATTCTCTTAATTTATTTTCTTGCAGAACTGGGGATGAAACCCAGGGGAATTCTACCTGTGAGCTACATCCCTCAGCCCTATTTTTTATTCTTTTTATTCTTTTTTTTTTTTTTTTTTTTCGCGGTACTGGGGATTGAACTCCAGGGCATTCTGCCTCCGAGCTATACCCCTAGCCCTATTTTTTTTTATTCTTTATTTTGAAACAGGGTCTCACTAAGTTGCAGAGGGCCTTACTAACTAGCTGAGGCTGGCCTTGAACCCAGATCCTCTAGTCTCAGCCTCCCAAATGCTGGGATTACAAGCGTGCACCACCATGCTGGGCTTTATTCTTTATTTTGAAACAGGGTCTCACTAAGTTGAGGAAGGCCTCACTAAGTAGTTGAAGCTGGCCTCGAACCCACAGTCCTCCTGTCTCAGCCTCCCAAGTACTGGGATGACAAGTGTGCGCCACCATGCCAGCCTGGGCGCATGTTTAAATGGTGCTGCCCAGAACTGAGCGTGGCGGCACACACATGTCATCCCAGTCCCTGGGCTAAGACAGGAGGTTTGTGGGTTCAAGGCCAGCTTCCGCAACTTAGTGAGACCCTGATTTCCAATAAAAAATAAAAATAGGGATATTAGTATAGCTTGGAGGAAGAATACCTCTGGATTCAATCCCCAGCACCGTGCACACACACAAACACACACACACACACACACACACACACACACTCATGATATTGCACAGGACACCTGGATTTCTGAGCTTATTTCTAGCTAGATGCCCAACTAATGGAATTCAGCGGAAGTTGAAGTTTCAAACCACAATAGGAGTTATTAATAATAAATTCATCATATTATTATTAGTTACAGAAACTACTGGCAATTGTAGTAACAAGGTACCATTTCTGGAGGACTTACTTTGTGTCAGGGACCTAGGACCTGAGGTCCCTGTCATGTTCCCCCTCGGGTTACAGATGAGGAAACGGGCTCAGAGAAGTCAAGAATTTTGTCCCACCCACAGTGACGGAGCCCCAGTGTGCCGTTCATGCTGACACCATAACCACCTGCTGAAAACAGAGCCCTGCTGTCATGTAAAACAGCAAACAGCTCCCGTCCCTCCTCGCCCTGGTCAAGCACTGCCTTCTCTGCCCAGTAGCCGGACTGTCATGCAGTGAACTGTGTCCGTCACAGAGTTGTGGAGCCAGTGGCTGTGTGTGGTACTTCCCCGGCAATATTTGCATTTATACTGCAGTTGTCTAGCCCAAGCTCACCCTACATTTAATCAATTATGTTTCTCACTGTTGTTCTCTGTTTACAAATTCCTGGCACAAGTGTGCACACACACCTCTCTCTCTCTCTCTCTCTCTCTCTCTCTCCCTCCCTCCCTCCCTCCCTCCCTCCTTCCCTCCCTCTCTCCTTTCCTCTCTCTCTCCCTCCCTCCTTCCTCCCTCCTTCTCTCTCTCTCTTTTTCTCTTTCTTTTTCTCTCTCTCTCTCCCTTCCTCCCTCCTCCCTCCTCCTCCCTCTCTCTCTCTCTCTCTCTCTCTCTCTCCTTAAAGCCGCACACGCCAAGGCAAGAGAGTGAACTACTGAACACTGGTCAGTGTGCCCCCCCTACACAGATCAGGACCATGGACGGGTCCTCCACCCTGCGGGTTGCTGCCTACACACGCCACAGATGACAGCGATGGTGCCCTTCCTGTTAGGACTGGACAATGGAGGACAGACTTGCAGCCTAGGGACTTTTTCTTCATGATAGATAGGTCAACAGATTTCTAACCCCCTCTTTCCAATAGAACCCCTCTTTTTAAAATACCAAAGCAACTGGGCGTGATGGTGCATGCTTGTCATCCCAGTACTTGGGAGGCTGAGACAGGAGGATCACAGGTTCAAGACCAGCCTCAGCTACTTAGTGAGGCTCTCTGCAATTTAGTGAGACCCTATTTCAAAATAAAGAATAAAAATAGGGCTGGGGGTATAGCTCAGAGGTAGAATACCACTGGGTTCAATCCCCAGTACTGCAGAATAAAATAAGATAAAATACAAAGCAAATTCTTGTAGAAAATTCTAGCTTAGAAGGAAGCGCAGCTGTCCTTTGATTGGAGAGTAGGAGGGGACAGTTTGGGGCAGGGTCCCCCTCCTGGGTGTCTCTTCTTGACTAACCTTGGCAGCCTCAGTGAGGTCTCCCAAAACTTGAGGATTCCGTACACTGCTGTGCAAACCCAAGTCCCAGCTGGGACCAGTAACCAACATCATGTACAAACCCAACATGATGGGGTTGTTTTTCTACCTCATCTGGCTCTTTGCTTCTCGGGAGCAGGTAGAACAACCCCCCACCCCCATTTCTGCCTTTCTTCTCTCGCACCCAAGCCCCCACTGCGGACCCTCTCGTGAGAAAGGCATTTGGTGCCTTTGACCGTAACTGTGGGGCATGGCTCTCAGAAGCTCCTCCAATTCCCAGGGCCCCTCGATCCGCCCTCTTTGCTTTAAACACACTCTGTTTTGTTGAAGGCTCCCTGGATGGCAGATAATACGTGGTCCAGGCTGGACACCACCTTGGCTGTGGACGGTGTTTCATTCTGAGTGGACGGTTAGACAGACCTCCTGGCGGGTCTTGATTTCTGCTTTGGAAATTCTGTGCCAATTTCAGGGGTCCAGGATCCCAGGCGGACGGAAACGGGGGACAGATGTGACAAGACCTGGGAGTCACAAGTCACGTCCAGATGCCGCGTCTTTTTATTATTTGTGCTCACGACAGGCTCTTCGCCAAAGTCCAAGAGGGGACGCTAATGGCCGCCCATTACCTTTTGTGTTTTATACGATTGTCTCTTTAGATTTTTTGCCACTCTTTTTTGCACACCGTGGGGTTCAGCGAAGCAGAAGTGGGTTACGTCTGCTCTCTGCTTATTGGTCCTGTCAAATATTGACCTGGAAAACCCAGGTCTTCCTGTTAAGATGGAAGCCAGCGCTGACGGGAGCTGTTGCAATTGAATCTGGCAGGAGCCAGAAGGCAAATCCCAAATGAAGGGAGAGTATTAAAGGGACTATTTGCAAAGCTGTGCTTGTGGTATAGGGAGGCCTCAGGGGATGGCGCGGCACCTGGGGCTTAGCAGTCACTGCCACGTGGTCTGAACGGGCAGGAAAGGGTGCAGTTGCTGGAATCTAGAGAGAAGGGGGGGAGTGGGAAGGAGGGGGAGAGAGAGCTGGAGAGATGGAGGGAGGAAGGGAGGAAGGGAGGATAAAGAGAGAGAGAGAAGAAGGAAGTAGGGGAAGCCGCTATGTAGAGAGGCATTCCTGGCCTTGGTTGAAAGAGAGAGCCAGTAGGAGATGCAGTAGAGAGACATCCAGGAGACTCAACACACGGGCTCCCTCTCCTTTCTTCCCTTTACTCGTCAGCCAAGCTGTCCACTGGCTGGGCCCACGGGGAAGCGATGGGAGCAGGAAGCCCATCAGTGCAGTTCCTACGATCGATGGGGTCCACGCAGATCAGCCCCCAGCACCTAGCAGGGCGGAGAGCGTGGATGGATGAGGAGGAGGAGAGAGAAGACAATCCCACACAGGAGGGACGGCGGGGAGCCAGTGGGTCTCTCCTGCCAGAAGAGGGCGCCCTCCCAGCAGGTGGGAGGTCAGATGCCAGGTCTAGCCGCGAGGCTCACACTCCTGGAGCCCACAGCGGCCAAGAGCTGACGGCAGTCCCCACCGGCGTGTGCTTTGATGGTTGTTGAACTGTGAAGATTTTCCCAAGCACTGTCCAAGTAGAGGTTGGTGTTTAGTCAAAGGGAGGACTCCCAGAGAATGTGCCTGGCTTCAACAAGGCTTTTGCCATGTGAGGAAGCTGCCCGTGTTCTTGGGATTAGGGATCAGGTTGGGGACATGTCTGGGAGCTGTTATTCTGCCTTCCTCAGCATCGTCCACAAAACATGCTTCCCTTCGTTCCGTTGCAGACTCTTTCTTTCAAGAGCTGGGTAGTAGACATTTAGCCTTTGGGTGCCATGCAGTCTCTGTTGTGACCACTCTTCTCTGTTATTATGGTACAAAAGCTTCATTTCTAGGAAGGAGAGCTGATTCCTGGCTGTGGTTTACTGACCCCTTTCCTGTTGAATATACCAAGTGTCAGCCAAGGAGCTCTGGTCTGGCCTGAGCCAGCCCAGGGTGAAAGACAAGACATGTTCTAGGTCCATGGGTGGCACTGCAGTCTGAAGGGACAGATGCATGGAAACAGAAGCCCCTCGGGGTGACAGGTATTTGAGGGAGGGGTCCAAGGAGCAGCAGGTGCATTCCCCGGAGGAAGCAAGCAGGTCTTCTGAGGACAGAGGCGCCCAAATGCCAGCAGAGTAGAACCCCATGCCTTCGTAATACATTCATCTATACACACAGTGGAATTCTACGCAGCCATAAAGAGGAACAAAATTATGTCATTTGCAAGAAAATGGATGGAACGAGAGAATATTATGTTAAGCGAGATCAGGCAGTCACACAAAGTGAAGGGTCACATGTTTCCCCTCCTGTGTGGAAGCTAGGGAGGAATTGAGACTCAAGAAGGACTCCAGAGCCGGGCGTGGTGGCGCACGCTTGTAATCCCAGCATTCGGGAGGCTGAGACCAGAGGATCCGGGTTCACGACCAGCCTCAGCTGCCTAGTGAGGCCCTCCACAACTTAGTGAAACCTAGTTTCAAAATAAAGAATAAAAAATAGGGCTGGGGGTATAGCTTGGAGGTAGAATGCCCCTGAGTTCAATCCCCAGTACCGCAAAAAAAAAAAAAAAAAAAAAAAGAGGGACTCCAGATAAAGGAGGAGAAGCCCCGTGGAGCGATGGAGGGGTCTAGGAGAGGGAGACTTGATGAAGGAGATACTTCCATTGACACTGTGACATATACGCAATTATCGTATACGCCAATCTCGGTGTGGTGCATGGGGGAGGGGCAGGAGGAGGGGGGGCGGGGGGAGGGGCTCACCAAGTGCTGTGTGTAAGGATGTCTCTAACACACTGAATTTCGTTATGATGTATGAGTACAGTAAACCAATAAATTTAATTTTAAAAAAGCCCAAGATGACAACTGTACCTGGCCCTTTGCCTTTGACAATAAACTTGTTTTGAGGAAACAAGTTCCAGCAAAGAGTAAGGCTGCAAGGTCCCAGGGTTAAGATCCCCTCTCCGCTGTCTGAGGTGCGTGGTTCGGCGGTTGGTGCCCACGCACGGGCCAATTCACGCTGGGTAGGAGAGCGACCTGAGTAGCCCTATGACCCGGTCTTCAAAGCTGGCCTTCAGCAAGGCTGTCCAGTTCCTCAGCTCCACAGTGCAGGTGCATGAAAGGGAAGTGGAGACACTGCATATGGCATGTGTGTTGAATAAAGGAATCCCCCTCTCCCCACTGCTCAGGGAATAGCTGCTGCTGCCATTAGTTTTGGAGTTTCCCACAATGCCTTGGGAAGCCACCCTGCCCTGTGTCTGATTTGCTAGAATATAAAGGGAAAATGCCTTGTTTTTAATAATGAATAACATTGCTGTTGCAAATAGTGACGCTCTTTTTTTTTTTTTTTTTTGGTACTGGGGATTGAACTCAGGGGCATTCTACCTCCAAGCTATACCCCCAACCCTATTTTTTATTCTTTATTTTGAAACCGAGTCCCATTAAGTTGCAGAGTGCCTCACTAAGTAGCTGAGGCTGGCCGCGAACCCGGATCCTCCAGTCTCAGCCTCCCAAATGCTGGGATTACAAGCGTGCGCCACCACGCCTGGCTGTGACGCTCTTAACAGCAGTGCCAGTTGCACTAAGTAAAGAGTAGTGGCAGTGGCTGCTACTACTTAATTAGTACATGTATTTGCCGGGAGCCTTGCTGAGATCTTTGTGAGGGTTACCTCTTGCTCCATAACTCAGGAGCCTGGTTGCTGTTATGAGCTGCATTTTGCAGAGGAAGATGGGAAGCTCAGAGGGGGTGAGTGACTTCCCTAAGATCATACAGCAGCCAAGGATAGAAGAGAGACTCCAGTCCCCTGCGTGTCTAAAGTTAAAGGCCCAGATTCCTGTGGCAGGAGAAATATAACACAGCCTTTCTTGTGTCTCCTTCTAGTGTGCAGACGGCAGTGGACTGTGGCCGTGTTAGCGGAAAAGACATGTAAGTTAACCCTGGGTGGAACGGCAGCTTCCAAGGGCCAGCCCTTGGAGGTCTCTGCATTCTGCAAAGGGAATGTCCACACCCACTTGGAGAATTGTCAGCAATGCCCATACGACTCTGAGTTCATGGCCATTACATATAACATGAGAGGCATTTGATCGAACTGCCCAGCTTCATCTAGACAGGGAGAGACTCTGTCCTGTAGTCCTCAAGCACCTTCAGTGGCTCCCCATTGCTCCAGAGTAGACTCTTGATGGACATTTGTGGCCTGCACTTTTTGACTCTTACTTCCCTCCCTAATTATGATTCCTACTCTCCAAATTGCCTGTGCCTTAACCTTTGAGGACCTCCATACCTAAACGCACACTGCCCCGTCTGCCTGCAGTTTCCCCTCTGGGGCCGAGTCCTAATCTTCAAAGGAGACGCAGCTCGACTCTCACTGCATGGGGCCCTGCCCGTGCCTCCTCCAGGAAGCAAATCAGGGCTCCCTACTTACTACCATTAAACTCTACTCCCTGTCCCTCCCTGTAATATTGGCAATCTCCCCTCTATCTTACGGTTATTGGTGTGGAGTTATGTTTATCTGCTCTACCAGCATGGAGTCTTTCTTTTTTTTTTTAGGTCCTGGGGATTGAACTCAGGGGTATTCTACCTCTGAGCTATACCCCCAGCCCTATTTTTTATTCTTTATTTTGAAACCGGGTCTCACTAAGTTGCGGAGTGCCTCACTAGGTAGCTGAGGCTGGCCTCGAACCCAGATCCTCAGGTCTCAGCCTCCCGAATGCTGGGATTACAAGCGTGGGCCACCAGGCCCAGCTTAACAGCATTGAGTCTTGATGGTCAATGTTAAGTTCATGGGTGCAGGCCCACTCCCGTGGCAAATGTCATAGAGTATCCTATAACCACACACACACACATACACACACACACACACACTCTCACACAATGTTGAGTGAGTACATCAATCAGAAAATAGTTCTTGAATACCCCATGTGGATCCCTCCTCCTGCAGTTGCATCAGAAAATAATTATTGAATACCTGCATGGACCTCGTCCCGTGCTGCTTTCAAAATCTGGTATCATAAAGATAAAATCTTTGGTCACAAAGACATTCCAGTTAAGGTAAAGGAAGGAGTCAAGACCTTCACACTTGATACAGTCTGTGAACATAACATTGGGTATAAAATTCAAAGCCAAGTATTAGCTCCAAATCAGAGGCCTCCACATCTGTATCGGAGGGTGTGTCTCCCCCAAGGAAGAGTACAGTGGTTAATCCGGGTGTTGGAATCCAAAGGAACAAGGTTCGAATCCCGACTTCATCCCTGACCAGCTGGGTGACCTTGGTGACCTTGGCCAAGACCCAGGTTGGTCTCTGCAAACCCCAGGACTCCCATCTGAGTACCAGGGACAGTGCTGGCGTCCACCTCAGAGGACGAGGAGTGACGTCATGCCCAGAGCGGGGCTTACGCTGTGGAGCGAATGTCTAGGTATCTAGGTATTGCCGCCATTGCGGTTGTCATTGTGTCACAGTGTCCTGCATTCCGGTTCTAGGGATAACGTCTCTGTCATCAGCTCCCGGCCGGAGGGCAGCGTTCAGTCCTGGTTGAGCTGTTCTCTGTCCCTGGCCACAGACACCGTGGGGACCCCCTCTCGACAGTCAGGCATCAGCAGCTGCATCCTCAGCTCCAGGTGAGTGTCGCCCTGCTGCCTCGGCGTGGCTGATAGCTCTGGCGATCTCAGACTTCTCGGGCTGCGGTGCTGGCCTTCCATTTCCTCTGATCTAGGCAAGGACGGTTCTGTCCTGACGGCTTGAGGCATGGCCCTGCCCCTTCCTAGATGTGCGACTTTGAGCAGCTCATTCACCCTCCCTTGGTCTCTACCTCCTTACCTGAAAAAAAAATGTAGAATTTGACTGTATTTACTGACTCAAAACAGTTGAAATGAGGATCCAATGCAGTCCTCCCCAAAAGCATGGTTTCTTGATGGTTTTAAGTAGTAGTGTGAACTTTAAAAAACATAATAGTCATTATAGTTAACTTCTAAGGTAAGTCATACCAGTTCTCCATTTATGGGTAGTTTGGGGTTTAAAGTTTTCTATCTAAATGTAGTCGCTTGTTGTGTTTTAATGAGAAGTCATTATAAAGAAAGTTGAGCTAAAGTCAGGCATGGTGACACATCCCTATACTCCTGACTACTCAGGAGGCAGAAGCAGGAGGCCCGCTTGAGCCCAGGAGGTTGAGACCAACTTCGGCAATGTAATGAGATGAGGGAGGGACGGTGAGAGAGAAAAGGGAAAGAAAGAAGAGACAGAGAGGGAGAGGGGGAGGGAGGGAGGGAGGAGGAAGGAAGGAAGGAAGGAATTTGATGTGCAAAATATCAAAGGAAGGAAGGAAGGAAGGAAGGAAGGAAGGAAGGAAGGAAGGAAGGAAGGAAGGAAGGAATGAATCTGAGCTGGGTGGTTTTTCCCTCGGAGATTTCAGCTTTATTTGAACGTCAGGGCTTTGTAATTTCTCAACCATCAACAGTGGTCCATTTGGTTGTGGCCTGAGAGGGGGGCACTCACAGATCTACAGGTTTGCCAACACTAGGTTGCCCCCCAAGGGTCTTGAGGACCCTCCTTAGTTGTGTGCATTAAATCCGTCCTCCCTCCTGCTTTTTCTATTCCATTTCTCTGAGCTCACTCGGCTCCCCCTTTCAAGGGCGGCCCTTCTGTAATTAGGACGTAATGGCCCTAAATCAGAAATTACGGATTAAGCAGATGTGTAATTAAGATGAAATGCACACTGCTTCTGTGATAACAGAAGGACCAAAGTGATAAGCCAGAAAAGAAAAATCATAGATGAATGGAGTAAACCCAGAGGAGCCCTTCCTGACTGTAGTCCTGTGTGCTCTGAGGCAGGGGGTTGTCTCCGGGAAAGACAGGGACAGGAGCGCACACCCGCCTTTTGGGCATACTCTCGACAAATGGCAAATGTCTGGCTTGTGTCTGCAGATCATCTTGAGGCTGAAAGATCTGATGTGCAAAATATCAAAGGGAGGCTCTAAGAAGGGTGTGCTCTGGGGAGTTAATTAAAGCAGGATCATCTGGTTACTGCTCTTAATTGAAACCAAAGTTCTGCATGGAAAAGGGACTGTGTCCTCTGTGAAAATGGGGTGTTTCCTTCCTGCCTTTGTTTCAGAACAGAATGCAAATACTCATTCACATAATGTCCAAGTTTTATAATTAAATTATATCGGGGTACCGGAGAATGATCCTTAACCCCTGAATTGCACACTAAGCTATTTGGCGCCTGTTGCAAGGGAGACGGTAAGCTGGCATGGTTTCAGTCAATATTCTCTCTACCGTGATCCAAGATACCTGACAACCACAACATAGACAAAGTAAGATTTATTTGCTCACAGTTCTGGAGATTTCAGAGGTCTCCGTCCATGTCACCTCTGCTCAGGGCACAAATGGAGGGACTCAGCTCTCCTATCATGGAGACTGGAAAAGGAAGGTTGTCCATGGACATATGTGTAGACCCCAAGGCCACACCCCCAGTGACCCAGCTCCTCCAATCACCTCCCACCTGTCTCTCTTACCACCCAGTAAATCCACTAACCCATTAGTAGGTTTATCCACTGATGAGGTAAGAACCCTCATAATTCAGCCACTTCACTGCTGAACACTTTTGCATGCATCCATGAGCTCTTGCAGGGGACAGTCTTTGTCAGAACCATAACACAGCATGCGGTCGAAAGTCAGCGAAGCTGGGTTGTAATCCTTTCTTAGGATTAGAAGCTGTGAGCTTCAGCCATGTTGCTTGACTTCTTTGTTGGTGTGTCCTCATGAGGGCAGTTGGGAGAAACGGAGGTCACCCACCATCTGGAGCCTGGCCCTCGAAAGTACTAAGGAGAATTAGCTGCTTTGTCGGGATTAATATCTGCCTGATTCTCAGGGGAATCCCGGGAGGCAGGTATCATAAGGCGCGTGTTACAGAGGGGAAAGTGGCAAAGCAGACACTCAGAGATTGGTAAGAACGGACTCCTCATAGGTCTTCTTCATGTCAGTTTCCCCAGGGCTGACTTACAGTGTGTGCTCAATAAATGTTTGTCAAGTGAATAACTGATCACAACAGAGATAAACTGTATTTGGCTATAGCTCAGAATTTACTGAGGCTCAGAGAGGGTTGAGCGTTCACTGACTATCACACAGCAGTCAAGTGGAAGAATTAGAATTTGGACCTGGGTTTGAATCTCTCCGAAGTCCGTATTTGTGGGCTCTCTGAGCATTTATTCAGGGGCTGGGTAGCTCACTACCTGGCAAGGTTTGCTGGCAGCAACCTGTCCTGTTAGGACAACTAAAACTGCCTAAGCATTAATATTTAGCACTGGACACTCACCCAAAGGGGCTGGACCCAGTGGCTACCGAGCGCCAGGCCCAGAGCCTGGAGCCTAAAAGCTTTGAACCCCCCTCCCTTTGAATTTATTTCTAATAAGAAGATCCTAGACATTCTGAGGGGGAAAGGACCACTGGGCTTCTGTAGCCCACCCTGCACATTATACAGGTGGGGATGACAGAGATCTACAGAGGAAACCACTGTACCCAAGTTGATGGTAAACACGGGCCCAGGGGCCAGGCACCTGTACTTACAGCTCTTTTTAATTGCCCGAGTCTTCTCCTCCTTGAAAGGTAAAATAAAACAAAATAATGAACAGATCTATGTTTAAAAAGATGGAAATGCTAATCACCTTGATTTCATCATTACACATTTTATACATGTGAATTACCACACTTTACTCCATAAATACATACAATGAAAACCTTTTTCCTTCAAGTACATTTCCTTCCCTTCCTTTCCTCCCTCTCTTTCTTTTTTTCTTGGTTTTTGTTTGCAGTTCTAGGGATTTAACAGTTCAGGGATTTTGCAGTTCAGGGTCTTATGAGTGCTAGGCAAGCTCTCTACCACTGAGCCATGCCCCCAGCCCATTTTATTTTAGTTTGAGACAGTCTTGCCAAGTTGCTCAGGCTGGCTTTGAACTTGCAATCCTCCTACCTCCATCTCCCAAGTAGCTGGGATTATAGGCATGGGCCACCACACCCGGTTCTTCAGATACACTTCCAATGAACTCCCATGTCAGTATTCCAATATAAATGTAGAGAATTCTAATTTTTTTTTCTAAGTTCAAACCTCTCGTGCCCAGTTTCAGAGAAATATTTATGGCTAGATTTAAAATTTCTGAGTTTTAAAATGAAATCTCTACTGGGGAAAAAAATCCAATAATACCACAGCATAAAATACCATTATTAGGATAACAAGACGAGTATTGGATTTCCAAGTAAAGCTCATACCGTCCTTCTTCTTAGAGCAAGTGTTGGCAGGGCAAAGACGGGATCATTCCAAATCTATGTTTCAAGGTACAAAAATTAATCTCTCTATTCATACACATAAGATACTTTGTCTTTTTATAACATGACATGAAATTCAAATGTAATTCATTTCATACTTCAGTCATGCCTGTGATCATGATCATTCTTAATATACTTACCGCTATTATGAAGAAAAAGAACGTGAAATATAACAGAAGACTAAAATCCCTTTATCACTCCAAACTTAAGTTCCCTTTCCAATGGGATCTCCCCTCTCTGGTCTGGTACGCACCCTTCCACATCTTTCTCTGTGTAGCTGTAAACATGTATGTATACACACTTGTAGCAAACGACGCACTCATGGGCCTTTAAAAGCATAAGTGGTCTGATACTATATTTTGCATACGAGTCATGAATTCTCACAACGTGTTGTTTTCCCTCCACAATACATCTTGGAGATCTTTTCCTTACCGGTGCACCCAAGTCTCTTTTCTTCTTTTGAATCCCTGCAAAGGATCTTAAAGTTTATCATGCTTTGTTTACCTCTCGGTCTTCCTATTTCACTTTTCGGTGCTCTCCAGGTATGTGTTATTAACCTGTCAGGCTTCACAAAAACACACATCATTATGCGAGTGGGGAAGTGTTTCTGCAGATCAGAGAGTGTTTGCATTTTAAGTGTGCGTAGGTATCAGCAAGCCAGCACCCCCCTTCATGTTCTCGCTGCTAGGAGACTCTGTGCAAAAGCAGAACGAGGCGTGCCTGGATATCTGTCCCCATCTTACTTGGCTCTTGGCGGGGTGATTAAGTGAGCCTTTGGGCCATTTCCAGTTTGACTGAGAAAGAAGGTCACTTTAAAAACAGAAAAGAAGGAGAACGCAGCCTTCTATCAACAGCATGAAATCATACCCCGGATTATTTATAAGAGGATGTCAACGTGAGAGAAATATACCTAAAGCCCTGTGATTTACTGCTCAGGAACCATGCAGCTGCTGCTGATAAATTCAAATGCTTCTGGCGATGGAGACACTAAATTACCTCCGTGGCCCCCGGAGACGGAGTCTGTGGGCTTGGCGGTGGCAGCTGCATCTTGCCCAGGAGTCTCTCTCAACATCTGGCCACAGGTGGTGCCAGGACTGCCCCCCTCACCCCTCTGTGAGCCGGCCTCTCCCTTCCTGCCCCCCAGGGTGGTGGCCCTTCTGGGACGGCGGCTCAGTGATGGAGATGTGCCCACTCCCTTCTTGTCCTGACAGCTCATCATATTCCCCAAGCAGGGTCTGAGCCTCTCCCATCCTTGACCCCCACCGCCATGCCCACCGGTATGGAGCTGCAGTGTCCCTGTGTGACAGACAACTGCCCGGCCCGGCTGCATGGTGCCCAGGCCTGTCACTGGTCACTTGCTTCCTTCAGATCACTGGACAGTTGATAGTCCGATCCATCCAGTGTCTCTGCCCTCTCCAGCATCCTCGGTTTCCCTGGTCCCAACTGTCCTCCCTTCATGCGTTATAGAGACCCTGCAATCTCTCCGTCTTCTCTCTTTCCCCACACATCACCCTCCGGCCCCCGTGGAGTCATTTCTTCCTTTAATGCTGAAAATTCCCCCAGGCAGGTCCACATGCACCATCTACACCTCCTCCTTCCGTACGAATGCCTCTGTTTACCACGACCCGGAGCCCGCCCTCACCCCCCACCTTCACACTTGTCTCCCAGGTCAGCAGCTTCCAAAGAGTCAGACCAGGGGAGCCCTCCAGCCTTTATCACCTTTTTCTGAATCCTCTAACACTTCCAACCACTGAACACATCCTCACACTCTCTCTTGGCCTCGTTGACGGTTCTGCCCCTGTCACTCGTCATACTTTTTCCTGGTCGCTTCCTACCCCATCCTCCAAGTGCCGAGGTGCCCAGGATGCCGCCCTCACCTCCCAGACGTTTCTCTCTCCACCCCATGGCCTGCGGTTCTCTTGGGACTTTGCCTCCCCAGCTGTAAGCAGACGACCTCCAAATCGAGATGGCACACTCTTGGGTTTTCCAAGCTTTGCACTTAGATATCTGTGTTGACCCAGCTTTGCATTGCAGTGACCTGAATACCACCGGTTAAGAACAAGTTCAAGGAGGAAAGATTGATTTTGGCTCATGGTTACAGAGATCAGTCCAAGGTTGGCTGACTCCAGACTATCATGGCAGAAGGACGTGGTGAAGGAGAGCTGCTCCACTCATAGCGAGAGAAAGAGAGAGAGAGAGAGAGAGAGAGAGAAAGTGTGTGTGTGTGTGTGTGTGTGTGTGTGTGTGTGTGTGTGTATCTAGGGATAAGATAAACCCTTCCAGGACACACTCACAGTGGGTCACACAGCTACCAACAGATTAATCCATTTGATGGATTAATCCACTGATTCAGTCAGAGCTGTTATGATCCAGTCATTGCCCACAAGCATCACCTCTGATCCTTCCTGCCTTGGAGACCATGTGTGCAACACATGAGCTTTGGGGGGACGTTTCAGATCCAAACCATGACAGAACCTTATGTAATGCTCACTCTGATTGCCTGCTGGAGACCTCTCAGATGTGGTCCATTCTCTCGGATAGGCTGAGGGGGCTCAACCTTCCCTACCCACCTGTGTTATCCTTGAGAATCTGTCATTCTCTGTGTGGTACTGGGGATTGAACACAGAGGCATTCTACCTCTGAGATGTACCTTCGGCGGTTTACTTTTTATTTTCTTGTTTTGAAACAGGGTCTCACTAGGCTGCTGAGGGTCTCTCTTAAATTGCCGAGGCTAGCCTCGAACCTGCAATCCCCTTATCTCAGCTTCCCGAGTCCTGGAATTGCAGTCATGTGCCACCACACCAGCAGGGACCTGCCATTCTTTAAGCCACACCTTGAGTCATCTCACCCCCCATCCCTTGCTCCCATCCCCATGTTCAACTGGTCCCTCAATCTTGATAATTCTGCCCCCGTCTGAATCCAGGATTCAAAGTAATCCTGGGGGCCTGGTCTCTGCCCGGCTCTCTGCCATTGTACTGGACTTGTAGCAGGCTCCAGCGTGAGCCTGGAGATTATTGTATAAATGAGGCTCACTCACATAATCATCGTGATTTTAATTACTGTGTAATCTTCGCTAATTACTGTTGTATGTACCATTTGCTTCCGTGCCGATTTAACACAACTGCTTTTCGTTTGGGCTGAAAGATGGTATTGCAACTTTTCCTTTTTCTGGGGAAAATTTGCTTTCTGTAAACAGTTTGCGAGCCCCATACTCTGGGCTTGAGGTTCTTGGTTTAAAAGAGAAAGAGGGAAAAAAAAAAAAAAGGACCGAGATACCGCTGCCATCCATGTTTGTTTTTATTTGGCATTAAGGCAGACTTGAATTAGTAAAAAAGGTCTAAATTACAGGGTATTGTGTTTTTTTTTTTAAAGTAAAGATGTGTTACTTTCGAGGAAGGGCAATTACTCTACTACAGATGTAAAGCTGAGGCTAGGTCACGTGAGGGCTGCTTAAATGATTAGATAAAGACCAGTTTGTAATTAGCACATTAATTATGGATGTGTGAATGGATGGTACTCCGCACTAAAAAACAGCTCGTTCTCCAAGTAGGTTAAGCTTCCTCTGCTCATCTTATTTCAAATCGTACATTTATTTACTGGTCTCTGCCTTCTTCGAACCAGAGCTCGGGATAATTTTAATCCATCTCGAATGTATTTAATCAATGGGCCTCTCATGAATATGGCTTTATGTCTTCCTTGGACATAAGAGTTCTTTTTAGGTTGATCATTATTAGGAAGATTAGTGGAAAAGCTGAGGAAATTGAAAATGGGAGAAATTTTCATTGCCGACGCCTTAGCCATTTACCCGAAGCATGAACAAGTACATCCTGCTAACATGTGGCTAGGGGCCCGCATAACCCCCGGGCAGGAGTCCATAGACACGAGGCTGTGTCCAGCCTAGATCTAGGTCTTAGATGGTGGGGTCTGAGACCTTTCCAAAACCTGAGGCTCACCTACATTAGCTGCAGCCCTATACAAAATCATCCAGATGGTTTGCCGCCCTCAAATTCTGTTAAATCAATGTACTATTGAAACATACATGCAGAGCCGGGCGCAGTGTGCTTGTCATCCCAGTACTAGGGAGACTAAGACCAGAGGATTCAGGTTCGAGGCCAGCCTCAGCTACTTAGTGGGGCCCTCCGTCTGTGAGCCCCTGTTTCAAAAGAGAGAATAAAAAATAAAGCTTGGAGATAGAATGCCCCTGGGTTCAATCCCCAGTACCGCAAAAAAACAAACAAAACAAACATACATGCAGGAAGGTACATCTTGGTAAAATTTTCAAAAACCAACCTCAGCAACTTAACAAGGCTCTCAGCAACTTAGTAAAACCCTGTTTCAAAATTTTAAAAATGAAAAAGGGCTGGGGGTGTAGCTCAGAGGTAGAATGTCCCTGGGTTCAACCCCCAATATAGAAAAAAAAATCATAGTTCTACAATCACCACCAAAATTAAGATCAGGGTATTGCTAGGGCCCCTCAAGCCTTCTGGTGCCCATTCACGACACCACCCTGCCTCCTGACCACCCTGAGTCATATACTCCTGGTTTCAAACTCTATACACGGAGGCCGTGCAGCTAGAGTTGGTCCCTTTGCTTTAAATCCAGCTCCTCCCATTTAGAACATGTCCGAGTGTCTTTTTTTTTTTTTTTTTTTTTTTTTTTGTGGTACTGGGGATTGAACTCAGGGGCATTCTACCTCCGAGCTATACCCCCAGCCCTATTTTTTATTCTTTATTTTGAAACAGGGTCTCACTAAGTTGCAGAGTGCCTCACTAGGTAGCTGAGGCTGACCGCGAACCCGGATCCTCCGGTCTCAGCCTCCCAAATGCTGGGATTACAAGCGTGCGCCACCACGCCTGGCTTCCGAGTGTCTTTTTCTTGCCCCATTTGAGAGGGACTACTTCAATGAATTGCTGTGAAGATAAAAAAATTTCGTAGTGTCTGCAAAACTCAAAGGCACAGTTGCTGGTAGCTCTCATTACGTGGAATTCACCTGCACCCACACAGGAGCTGACGCATGCTAAATGCTCCCTGTTCCCTGCACCAGCCCCAGTCCTGGGCACTGCGTCTTTTTTTTTCTTCCTTTTTGTGGTATTAAGTTGAACCTAGGAATATTTTACCTCTGAGATACACTCCCTTTTTTTTTTTTTTTTTTTTTTTTTTTGCAGTACTGGGGATGGAACCCAGGGACATTCTACATGGCTGCATCCCCAGCCCTATGTTTCATTCTTTATTTTGAAACAGGGTCTCATTAAGTGGCGGAGGGCCTCACTAAGTAGCTGAGGCTGGCCGCGAACCTGCAATCCTCCTGTCTCAGCCTCCCAAGTACTGGGATTCCCAGCACTTTTTAAATTTTGTTTTATTTCTTGAAACAGTCTTGCTGAGGCTAGTCTCAAACCTGTGATTCTCCTGTTTCAGCTTCTCAAGTAACTGGGATTACAAGCATGCACTACCACTCCTGCCCACATATTTTATTATTTTATTTTATTTGTGTGTGTGTGTGTGTGTGTGTGGTACTGGTAATTGAATCCAGGGACATTCTACCTCCCAGCTAAACCCTCAGCCATTCTTTTTGTTTTGTTTTGTTTTGAAACATGATCTCACTAGGTTGCTGAGAGTCTCACTACTTGCTGAGGCTGTCCTCGAACCTGCGATCCTCCTGCCTCAGCCTCCCAAGTACTGGAGTTACAGGTGTGCGTCACCACGCCCGGCCTTGTCTTCTTTTATTAAGGATTCTTATTCATTATTTTTTTGGACCCAGTCACTGTATCTTCAGGCCATCTCAAAAGGACACCTGGTTTCCCAGCCTGGGCCTGGCCAGGATTAAAGAGCATCAATACATTTTTAATTTCCTCTATAATTCCAGGGTGTGCATGAAGGATGGGGTGACAGCGGGCCTCTGGGGATGATCCATGGTGTCATTAAATCTGCATTGCGTTTCCTGCAGTGACAGTCGGCCCGGGCGCTGACTGGTCTCTGACCTGGGAACTGTGTTCTCGGCTGTGCAGCTAGGTTTAAGGCCAGAGAATCCAACATCTCCTTAACTTGGCCCTAACTGCTTTTGTTCACTGTGTCTTCGCATTTCGAGAAATATATATACACATGCCAGGTCCAAGTTCAACTGGGTGAGATCTCCACTCAGCCTCTTGCCATGGACGTGGGTGGACTTGGGAGACAGCAGAGGGAGAAGTCTCACTGAGCTTCGCATCTGGCTAGTGAGGGTCTCCAGGCCCGTTCTGCCACATGGAGGTCCTGACCTTGAAGACAAGGTGCACAGAAGATCTCTGCACATACAGCTGCCTTCTTCATGTTTCAGCCAGATGCACGGCACAGCTGGAATTAAGAACGAGGGGGCTGCATTCACGAGGCAGCCTGGCAGGGGCAGGGGCCAGGCAGGAGGCGCCATCTCGGCACCTGGCTCGGTCTGCCGGTGAAGCCGCCATTCAGCCCCTGTGCTGCTTTTCTCTGCCGCCCAGATCAGGCTTGTTCATAGGAACTGTTTATTCTTAAACCTCTGCGCTCCCTCTGAGGTCTCCTCTAGATAGCAGGGTCACCAAAGAAAAACGAGTGTCAAGTTTTTAAGATATGTTCGATTTAGGAAAGCTTTGAAATGAATCAGCCATGCAGTCATCTCTCGGTTTTTGTAGGGGATCGGTTCCAGGACCCACGCAGAAACCATGATCCAAGGATGCTCAAGTCCTTAAATGGCATAGCATCTGTTATAACCTATGTTGTAACATCTCCCTCCTGTACACTTTTATTTATTTAATTTTTTTTTTTTTTTTGCATGTGTGTTACTGCAGATTGAACCCAGGAGCATTCTGTCTCTGAGCTACATCCCCAGCCTTATTTTATTTCTTATTTTGAAATAGGGACTCACTAAGTTGCGGAGGGCCTCACTAAGTTGCTGAAGCTGGCCTTAAACCTGCGATCCTCCTGTCTCAGCCTCCCAAGTACTGGGATGACAGGCTTGTGCCACCACACCTGGCTTCCAGTACACTGAATCTTCTCTAGACAACTTGTCCTACCTCATACAACATAAATGCTGTGTAAATTGTCATTACACTGGATTACGTAGGGATTAATGATAAGAAAAATATCTGTGCATGTTCAGCACAGGTGCAATGTTTTTTTTTCAAGTATTTTTGACCTGGTTGAATCCTTGGATGCAGAGGCCATAGACATGGAGGGTCAACTGTGTGGACGCATTTAACTAGAATCTCCGTCGCCCTGTGCAAAAGTGCTGAGACAGAGTAGCCAACACTCGGGATCCTAACACAGCCCTGTGACCCGGGTCATATGGTTCTAACTCTTCCCACCGAGCAAGTTCAGGCTCCAGAGGACGCTCAGAAAGGGAGGAGCCGGGGCCTGGACCCAAACGTATCTGCTCCAGAACTCATTTCCAGAACCAGAGAATATTATGCTAAGTGAGATCAGCCGGTTACAGAGAGCGGGGAGGTTGTACGTTTTCTCCAGTATGTGAAAGCGAGGGAGAAACTGGGAAACAAAGGGACTGCAGATAAACGAGGGAGAGGCTCCATACTCGGAGGAGAGCAGAAGGGGGTGCAGGGCGCGAGGGGAAGGGGATTTGATGAAGGCAGCGGTTCACCTGATGCTCTGTTCACATATGAAGTTATCTGTACCGACTTCAGTATTACATATGGGGCCGGGTGTGGTGGTGCACGCTTGTCATCCCAGCATTCGGGAGGCTGAGACCGGAGGATCCGGGTTCTCGGCCAGCCTCAGCTACCTAGTGAGGCACCCCACAACTTAGTGAGACTCGGTTTCAAAATAAAGAATAAAAAATAGGGCTGGGGGTATAGCTCGGAGGTAGAATGCCCCTGAGTTCTATCCCCAGTACTACTATATATACATATATATATGTATGTATATATATATATGTATGTATGTATCAGTACTATATATATATGTATGTATATATATATATGTGTGTGTGTGTATATATATTTTTTTAACATATGTGGAGGGGCTCCCTAAGCACTGTGTGCACAGTCTGAACCATAATATATAATTACCACGTACCATTAAAAACAAACAAACAAACAAACAGCTCATTTTCCTAGTCGTGTATGTTACAGAGAGTGGAAATTCCAGTGTTCCTGCATTTTCATACGCTAGTTCACCTAATAATCCTTTATAACTTTGGGCAACCGATTCACAGAGCATTTCCATTTCATCTTCTCTTTTTATACCTTTATTGGTGCATTAACCCTAACATCACGGTGAGGTGCAAAGCGCTACATTCACAGAGGCATACGGCGGCTCTCTCTAGCCTTCCATTCCCTTCTTCAGCGCTCTCTTGCCTTCCCGCGTGCGTTAGGGAGCGAAACCTGTATGTGCAAACATAAAATGACTTGGCCCGTTCCCTTACGCCCTTGTTCATTCATTAGCCAGCAATTACTGAGCGTCAACTATGTAGCACACCTGGAGCGGCACTTGTAATTCAAATGTATATTTGTTGAGGACCTACTGTGTGCCGGAGGAGTGGAGATTCACATCCAAGATGAGTTTATGGAACACCTGCTACCTCCCAGGGCCCTCGCTCAGTGCTGCCCCGACTCATCCAGCGCGTACTTGCTGTGCATCGAGCAGCTCTGGAATGCTGGGCTAGACGCTGCTGGCAAGGAATCTGTTGGATGCAAATCTCTCCCCTCAAGGAGCTTTGGACTCTGTAATGCTGCTAGGTTGCTAGGATTCCCTTCAGTTTTACAGCTAAGAGAGCTGAGGCCAGGGACCGTGACCCAAGGTGCTAGTGAGTGGCGGCACCAGCCTAAGTCCCCAGCCACACAGCCAGCCGTGACACAGGAAATGCTTAACATTAACCCTGTGTCACCTCACGGACTCTGGAAGGGTGCTCCTGGCTCTGGGCTCAGGTCCCAGCTGCATGCACCTGCAGAGGGCCCCCCACCGTGTTCTGCCTGCAGGTCAGGGTCCTGTCCCCCTCCCAGGACTGCCAGGAAGTCAGGAAAACTGCCATCCTCCCTGCTATCTTTAATACCCAGCTCCATGCCTGGCACACAGTACGTGCTCAGCCAGGGGCTCAGCAGTTGCAGGACCACTAACTGCCCCCTCCATGCAATTGCAGGACCAGCCCTGACCGGCATCTCTGTGGCTGGATGCTCAGGGACTCCCCTGATCCTCACTGGGCAGGTAGACCAGAAGGCTGATCCTCTTGGGCTGGACCATGGGCAGACAGTAGGTGACCCCAAGGGGTCTCCGGGGCCTCTCTTTAGAGCCTGGAAGTGCTTCTGCTCAGTGGTTGTCCACGCCTGTTTCCCAGCCACCCGGGGAACCTTTCGGACATCATCCTTCTCTCTGCCAAGGCTCCGAGAAGCAGGTGTGCTGACATCTTGATTATCTGCCACCCATCAGTCATGCGGAGCCGATGGGCAGTGTTCCATCAAGCCAGGCGAGCCCAGGAGGACGGCCGAAAGGAAGCATGCACCCTCCCCAGGGCCCTGGGGGGAGACAGGCAGGATGTGGTGGAAAAGTCTGGGCCAGGACAGGACCATCCAGCCCCAGACAGCACGGCTTGGAGTCCTCACCCCAAGGGGCGTTTGAAGTCAGATGGAATTCTGCAGTGTCCACAGAAGGGTGTGGATCAAAGGGCTGTTTATACTCAGGAGTGAAGCAGACGGGAAGTGGAGCTCAGAGATGGAGGTAGATTTCTATGTGGTAGATCCAGGAGCGTTCTGGTACGGGGAGCCTGCCTTCCTTCCTTCCTTCCTTCCTTCCTTCCTTCCTTCCTTCCTTCCTTCCTCCTTTCCTCCCTCCCTCTTTTCCTTCCTCCCCCTCCCTTTCTTCCTTCCCAACTCTGCCCCCCTCTCCTCTCCAGCACCCCAAGAATCTACACTGTATGGCTGGTGTTCCTGTTTCTGGCTTACCAGCTGAGGCCCCCAGAGCATCAGACCATCCCAGAAGGATGGGACTCAGCCCCCGTGCTGCACGCTGGGCCCTTGGGCGCCTCTGACAGCCAGCCAGGGCCTGCGCATTGCTGCAGGTGGCTGGGGGCAGACAGGCGGCTCTCCCCAGCTCTAGCAGGCGGAGCCGGGTCCATGGTGAGCCTGGGCCCTCTGTTCCAGGCCTCCAGACCCACAGCTGGGCTCCTGGCGGCTTCTGTGTGCCCCCAGCCTGTCCCCTCTTGGGTCAAAGATGAAGAGGGCTGACCATCACCTGCACCTGGGACTCTGTCTTCTCATCCTCCTGCCCCCTCCCTCCAACCTCCTCCCCACCACGACCTCTCCCCTCCTCCCTGGGCACCTCTGCTCCCTCTCCTGAGCCCTGCTCCACCTTGCTCCTCCCTAGCCCTCCCGCCCCTCCCTCTTTGTTCTTCCTCCCTGTCCCCTCCCCTACTCCCTCTTCCTCATCTACCTTGATCGACTGCAGCACTGTTTGCTGAGCGCCTGCTATTTGCCAAGCTCTAACTCTGAAGATAGAGGAGACTGAGAGGAAGATCCTGCGGCCTTGAGCTTGGACCTGCGATTCTTCCCACCTCCCTTTTCTTTTCTTTCTTTTTTTTTTTTTAATTGTTTGGCGCATTGCAATTTTATATTGGGTGATAGAAAAATACACGCACAGGACTCTTGGTGCCCTTTCCCACCGGTCCCACCTGCCTCCCTGCACACATCTCTGAGGCTGGAATTGGTAGTTGTAGACACATTTGTAGCATTATTTTGACTGTGACATTCTTTCTTTGTCCCCTCCTCTCTTCCTCACCTCCCTCAGTTACTCCCCTGCAGTTTCCGCTCTTCTCTCTGATCTTACCTTTATTTCCAAATATCTCTCTGACTTCCACGCGTAAGAGGAAACATATGTCTACTCATTTTTTTGGCTAATCTTGCTAAATATAATATTCTCGAGTTCCATCCATTTTCCTGCAAATGGCAGAATTTTGTTCTTATATCCGTGTTCATAGCAGCACAATTTATAATAGCCAAATCATAGAACCAGCCTAGGTGTCCATCAGCGGATGAATGGATCACAAAACATTGGTATATACACACAATGGAATTTTATGCAACCCTAAAGAAGAACAAAATCCTCTCTCTCTCTTTTTTTTTTTTTTTTTTTTTTTTTTGTGGTACTGGGGATTGAACTCAGGGGCATTCTACCTCTGAGCTACAACCCCAACCCTATTTTTATTCTTTATTTTGAAACAGGGTCTCACTAAGTCGCGGAGTGCCTCACTAGGTAGCTGAGGCTGGCTGCAAACTTACCATCCTCCTGTCTCAGCCTCCCGAATGCTGGGATTATAAGTGTGCACCATCATGCCTGGCTCCATCTTCCTTTCTTAT
>PVLC010004176.1:0-16814 GCA_004027655.1 Graphiurus murinus
TCAGCTACCTAGTGAGGCACTCCACAACTTAGTGAGACTTGGTTTCAAAATAAAGAATACAAAATAGGGCTAGGGGTATAGCTTGGAGGTAGAATGCCTGAGTTCAATCCCCAGTACCGAAAAAAAAAAAAAAAAAAAAAAAAAAGAAACCACTTGCACTGGCTCTTCCCCCAACTCAAACTCTTCTCAGCCCACAGCATGGAGAATCTATACTCCTTGGCCTGCACACAAGAACAAGAGCCCTTGCTTTCCTTTCTCTCTTTGCTGCTGGCTAGGAGTAGTAGCCGGGGCACCTTTGACTGCACTGGAGGCAGAGACCCCGAGTCTGACAAAGCAACATGACAGAGGGCCTGACCTGTGTTACATCTGGGCTGCTCAGGCAAGAAAGGGATGCTTTCTATCTTGATTATGCTGCTGTTTTTGTTTGGGGTCTTTGATAGAGCAGATGAGCCTGTGTCCTGACTGATATACACTGGCATTATTTCCATTTTACAGATGAAAAATTTGAGGTTTAGGGTAGTTATGGAACCTGCTTGAGGTCACGAAGCTAAAAACTGGGGAGCCAGCTTTTGCCCTCGGGCCTGTCTGACTCCAAAGCCTGCACTCTCTGTCCCACCACACACGGAGCTTCACTTCAAGAATGAGCACAGTAGTTCTCCATAAGAAGGAACACTAACCGTGACCTTATCACCGTGCTTCTCACTGCAGAGCCGAACACTTGGGCTTGGTCCCAAGGAGGGAGGTGTCTGGGAATCAAGGACTTCATCATTCAGGTCTACAACTTTGGACTCAGAAATAAGTGACAGAGCCGGGCGTGGTGGTGCACGCTTGTAATCCCAGCATTCGGGAGGCTGAGATCGGAGGATCCAGGTTCGCGGCCAGCCTCAGCTACCTAGTGAGGCACTCCACAACTTAGTGAGACTCGGTTTCAAAATAAAGAATAAAAAATAGGGCTGGGGGTATAGCTCGGAGGTAGAATGCCCCCGAGTTCAATCCCCAGTACCACAAAAAAAAAAAAAAAAAAAAAAAAAAAAAAAGAAATAAGTGACAGAGCCTCTCAGCAGGTGCCAGGCTGGCTGCAAGGCTGTGCCCAGAGAGGGACCCTGGGCCGGGAGAGCTGCCCTTTGTCTCTTTGGCCACTTTTCATCTAGGGAACCAGCTGGTTTCTGCACTGGGCACCAGGCAGAGAGCGGGGCTGCCATGGGAAGTGTGGCAGGAAGGAAGACAGAGGGAGGGCAAAGAAGTGGCAGGGACCCCACAGAGCTGGAAAAGCTGGAGCAAATTCCACAGTGAGCTATTTCAGGACAGTGCCCTGGGGACTTCAGACCAGAGATACTGGGGGAGACAAGTTTGGTTGTACAAATGGTTCCAATCCACAGCTCTTGAGAAGCCATCAGCTCAGTCCTGGGCTGACTGGGGAGGGAGGAAGGGCGCTGTGGTCTGCTAGTCCTGGTGCTGGAGGATTCCAGCTTGCTATCTGGGCCACCAAAGTTCTATGGGTGGCAATGGTAGTGATGTGTTCATACTGTGTTTGGTGGAACATGATGCCTTGTGAGGGCTCCATCCATGGTTACTCAGTAATTATAAACATAATTTATCTCTGGTTTACAGATGAGGAAACTGAGTGGGTTGAAGAAGCAGAGGTTAAAGTACCCAGAAGTGGCTGAAGTCAGGGCTCTCTGGATGCATGTTCTACAGGCGGTTCCCCTGAGGACACCAAGGGCAGGGAGGCCAGGGCGCCACTGTGCTCAGGCCCTGGGGGCCCATCAGCATTGGTTATGGACAGCGGTCTCCACTGGCTCCTCCACAGATAGCTCCAGGGCCAGGCAGTGTGCCCCGAGGGGTTCACAATCCAGCAGGGCAACATGGCACAGGGGTTCCTTGTCTGGGGGGCCATGGGCAGACCAGAACAAGGCCTAGTTCTCTCCATGGACCACATACCTCTCTCGATCCTCAGACACCTGCAGTAGCCTCTCAATTGCCTCTCTGTACCACTCCTGCTGTCTCTCTATCCATTTTCCCCATAGCCAAATTGAGCCTTTCCAAAGGCAAGTATGCCTCGGCCTTGCTTAAAACCTCCAGTGGCTTCCTGCCCCTGGAACAAAGCCCAAATTCCTTCCATATTCTAGAAGCTCTGCTCCTCTCACATGGCTGGCCCCTGCTCCTTCTACCTCATCTCTTGCCACTGTCTCCCCTTGATGTTTGGGCGCCAGTGATGTTGAACATCTTTCAGCCCCTTAGACAAGTTGGGGCTCCCTACTTCAGGGACTTTGCACATACGGTTCCTCTTGCTTGGAACACCCTTCCTCTGGAACTCTCCTTCTCCTTTGCCTCATTTGTGGCAGGCCCATCTGCTCTTTGTTGGATGCTCTGTCCTCAGCACAGGACAGGCCAGGCCCACTGTCATGACAGTCAGAGCTCTTTGGAACTACTGAGGAATGTGTACCAGTTCACCAGCTGAGCCCTAAGCTGGCAGCACACCTGCTTACATTTGATCCTCCCGGTGCATCCGGTGCTTAGCACACTGCTGGCACATAGACAGGTACAATACATATTTCTCAAGTGAATGAACAAGAAAGAGAGAGAGAGCCAGATACTGTGGGTGCCCAGGAGAAGACACTTGGCTGGAGGACTGGGAATGGCGTCCACAGAGCTGTAGGTCATCCTCATAAAAATGAACAAAGAGCAAATGCTTCAGGGACTGTGCTAAGTACCCTCCCCCACTCAATACCGCGACACCCGGTGGGGCGACCCTTCCCATCTGGGAGGAATCATCTCCAGTGTTTCCCAGGTGACGGTCACAGGGCCTTGGCTGCTGCTCTCTTCCTTTCTGCATTCTTTCTTCTCTCTGATCTTTCCTGTTCTCGCATCTCCACTTCTTTAGGTTTCTCTCCCAGGCCTTACTGGGTCTGATTCAGCAGCAGCCCCTCCCCCCCCCCTCAGCAAAGCCAGCAAGGGGCAGGTGCTCAGGTACCCCTGTTTCCCAGCCTGGACCTGAAACCCACTGGTGCTGTCTGGGAGGAGACAGCAGCACCTCTTTGACTTGCCATAGCTCAGAGCCTCGACGCTGACTTTTCATCTGGTTTTGAAACAACTGTCACACCCAGGCTTTGGCCCTGACCCTTCGCTAAACATGCAGGGAGGTGTGGGTGAGAAGAGGGGGTAACCGTTGCTTACTTTACCAAGAACTTAGGAGGTGCCAGGCACTTTGCTTACACACATTATTTCTCTTGCCACACATTATTTCCTTTAGTCACGATGACCCTGTGAGTAGGTATTATTTTCTCCATTTTTCAGATAAGAAAGCTGAACCAAGCAACTGGCCTTAAGTCCAATGGCTGGCAAATGGCTGGCCAGGCTTCAGAATCATGTCTCCTGGACTCCAAAGCCTGCCCTCTGACCCCTGCTAAGCCGCCTCACCTCCCTTCAATTCTAACATGAGGTCCTGGTTGGCTCATCTTGAGGGTGCCTGCTGGCTTAGGCAGGCTGGGAAAGACAGAGTTATCTTGTGGAGACCTCCCTTGCCACCAGCCCACCTCCCTCTTCATCTCCAACTCTTCTCTCAACCCCTGCAGCAGCTCCTGTGGCAAGACAAGACCAGCTGGGTGATGGAGGTGGGGGCTGTGTGTCCATGTGCCTTGCCACCTGGGATCCTGGGGTCTCTGACTGCCCACCATGGGAACAGCAGCACTGGCTCTATGCCTGCTGTTATCATATAATCCTGTTGTGCTGGAAGTAGACTGATGAGCCCTAAGTCAAGGAGAATCTGGGGATAGCTTGTGGTTGATAGCATCAACTTTTGTCCCATTTCCTTTTTCAAGACAACCTGGTTTCCTCTTCCTTTTCCTTCTATCTCTTCTTTGTGGTGCTGGGAATGGAACCCAGAGCCTTGTACATGCTGTACCCCTAGCCCTGACCTGGTTTTCCTATAGGACATTCATTTTTGTCTCAGAAACTCCTCAAACAATCAAAGCATCACATTTCCTTGGTCGTAGAGACTGGTTCGGGGGTGGGCCTGTGATCCAACAAAAGAGACACACTGCCAGGACTTGGCTAGTACTCAGGGAAGACAGAGGCTGCACAGGTGCACCTGTGCTCTGGGATGTCCTGGATGCACACAGGTTAGGAAAGATGACTTACCTGCTGTAACCTGCTTCCTGAACAATGAGGAGTGCTTTTGTGGAGTGTGAGGGTTAAGAACACACAGTAGGGTGGGGTGAAGAGGTGGAGGGAATCTGGGGACATTGCCTGAGCTGGTGAGTCAAGCCTCACCTACAGAGGTAGGACTCCTTAATCCTTGGCCAACAGACTAGTTTTTGTTTTGTTTTAATAAGCCACTTTTCCAGATTGCTTGTGTCTTCTATCACTTGCAACCAAGAGGGTCCTAACTTACCCAAGGGTGTCTCTGGCCCAGCAGATGAAGGAGAAGCGGAAGAGCTGAGTAAAGCAGGAGCAGGTGAATGTGTGGGTAGCTCTGTGAGTGTGTGTGAGTGTGTGTGTGTGTGTGTGTGTGTGCGCACGCGCACGCATGTGCATGTGGGGAGAATGAATACTGATTCTGTCTTCCTTAGGGAAGCCACCTGCCCTGGTTTATATCAATCTTCCCCAAAGGTCCACGTGTTCAAGGCTTGGTCCCCAGGGTGGTGCTGTTGGGGGATGGTGGGACCTTCAGGAGGTGGGGTCGAGTGGGAGGTTTTAGGTTACTGGGGATGAGCCCTGGAGGGGAAAAGTGGGACCCAGCTCTTCTTCCTCTTTCGTTCCTTGGCTCATGACATAAGTGGGTTTACCCTGTCACATGCTCTTCACCACTACCATCTGGCATGTCCATCAGAGGACCAAAGCAACGAGACTTCCAATCTTGGACTAGAACCTCCAAAACATTTCTCTTACAAGTTAATTATGTCAGGCATTTTATTATAGTGATGGAAAGCTGACTAACATACCTACCTACCCCACACATGAGGTGTGATAATCCCCGTACACATACACACACACACACACACACACACACACACACAGCCGGCCTCTGAGCTGGGAGAGTCACAGAAACCACCTTGACCCCCTCCCCCGACCCTCACCCACATGAGCTGCTGCCTCCACAAACCCCAACCCTTTCTTAGACCCTGGCATCCTTCAGCAAGTTGTAATCTACCTACTGGTCCCCCAGGCTCCTCCATGGTGGCCAGAAAGGGACTATACATTCACAAAGGTCTCAAAAAATGGGGCATGGATCAAATGGGGTACTACAGTCAGGAAGCAACTTCTTGGGGTGACAGGGCTCATCACAAGCTCCCATTACAGTACCGCATGGCTGGCACCAAACTGAATTGATTGATGTCTTTGTAAATCCTATAATTATTTTTTAGAGAGCACAATTATATTCCATTACATTTGTGGTGTGTCCAAAGTATTATTTTGTCAAGTAAACATAGTTAAAATATATCACAATTTGGGACCTTGTTTGGGGGGTTCTTCATTTTTCAATATTCTAGGAGCTTAAAATATGGCATTGGCCAGACAGACCTCTCTCAGCTATTTGCCAAGTCTTCTAAGGCAGTGAGGTCCCTTGGCAGCTTATTTGTCCCTTAAAACAATTCTGTACCCAAAGGATGGACCACCAATGTTCCCTCTCCAAAGACAAGGCTCTCAGGTCCTCCTGTGGGGCAGCCAGGCACCTCAAGGGAGGGGCTGTTAGTGGGAATGATTTTCTAATTGTCTTGGTGATTGGAAAATTTACTTGCATAGTTGTAAACATTTTTCTACCACTGGAGCAATTAGGGCTTACAAGGAAGGGAGTGAAAGCTAGCAAGCCAGTAAGAGAGAGAGAGAGAGAGAGAGAGAGAGAGAGAGAGAGAGAGAGACAGACAGACAGACAGACAGACAGACAGGCAGGCAGAAAGAAGAGGGGTCAAAGGTCTCAAGATAGGATGGTGTGGGCTTTCTCCTAGATGAACTGTTTTTCCAGCAGTTTAGTCCAAAACATGATTTCTTCAGAATGTTCAGCCCAGTCTCCTAGAGGAACATCCTTCATTTATGGGCCTGGACCATGACCTCTGCTTGATATGATTGTCCATGAGTACCCAAAGGTCAGTGAGACCCTCCATTAAGAACACCCTGGTGTTCTCAACACTTGATTTGCTAAGGGCAGGGAATGGCATAGCATTTATCAAGTTTCAGGAAGCTGCAGGTCAGGCAAGTTTTCCTATTTAGCCCTAGTAAACCTCCAAAGTCTGTTGATGAGAACTCTCATCCACGGGGCACCTTCTTCTCCTCAATATCACCTCTTCACTAACTGCCAATCATGCAAGTGGGCTTACTGAAGTCTGTTCCTCCCTTCCTGCCATTTTTCTAGGATGGACAGTTGACAACAAGACAGGACCCAGGCAAAACAGCGCCCTTCCTGTATGTTCTCAGGCCTCATGTACACAGCTGTACTTGGCTCACACCATCCTCTTCCAGGATGCCTTTATCATTGCCTAATCAACCCTTTAAAACTAGGGTAGGTGTCTCTTTGCTATGCTATGAGGCTAATACTAGCTGAGCTTTCCTGAGCACCTACTAAATGTTGAGCCCTGCTCTCAATCTTACATCTATTAGTCATTCAATCCAGACAATCCTACAAGCTAGGCCACTACTTCTGTTTTCATCACCATCATCACCAACACCAAATTGTGTAACTGAGGAAGGCTAGGTATATAGACCTTGTTCTCTTGTTTCTCACCAGGAAAAAGACGAGTTGGAACTCCACTCAGGTAGCTCAGCCCCAAAGCCAGTGCCCTACCACGTCTCACTGTGAGGCTTGGGGTGCACTGCCTGGGGGCTCCCACCTCTGCACTTTCATGAAAATAAACAATGCTGTCTACTGACGTGTCTGCCCCAGCCTGTGTGCCACAGGGCAGAAGCTGGGGCTTGCCCACCACTGCAGGAATGAACAAATGGATGAATGAATGGGGGGACACAGGAGGCCAATCCAGCTGCCCTTGCTCTGGCTGTCCAGGGAATCAAGAAGGCTTGAAAAGAGGCTGATTCTGCATCTTTCCTTCCTTCCTCTGTGGATGTGTCTGCTCAGGGCAGGGACTGTGTCTGTCTCGTTCTCAGGCATAACCTTAGCACCTGGCCCTGCACATGCGTGGAGAGGCACACAGCTGTTGGGTAAATGGGATCAGTCATGGACTCACCAAGGCACGGGCCCTGGCTAGGTGCTAAGCATAATGACGCAGGGGCATGCGATGAACAAGACCTCCTTGTCCCTCTAGACTACCATCTGGCTGTGATGGGAGGACAACCATGAAGTACAGTCCTGCAGCAGCAGGGCACAGAGCTCAAGAGTGATGAGGGTTCAGAGGAGGGAGTAGTCATTTTCAGCTGAGGAAACCCAAGAATGTAAGAAGGAAAGGCACCTGAGAGACATCTTGAAACCTAAGACCTTAGTCCCTCTTCTTCTTTTCCCATCTTGAAAACTGCTGTTCCTTGGATCATCTTTTCAGAGGACCAGGAAGAGCCCCTGGTGCTGCCCCCCTGGGCCAAGGTACAGCAGCTAGGTCAGGAGGTTCTTATGACAGGGCTTAAACAGTGGATGCCTCCCCCAAACCAGAAGTCCAGGGCCTGGCCCACCTGAGAGCATGGGAGTGGGCTGACCTGGCTGCAAGTCCTAGAGAACCGGAATGTCAGGGCCATCAGAAGTGAAGCTGTCCACCTTCTCATCGCGGGGATATCATCTTTGCACAAAGCCAGGAGCCCCTTGGTCTTTGCATCCATCCTTGCCACCTTGTGCAATGTTCCTCAGGAAATAATATGCTCAGTAAGTATTTGTGGAATGATTGGTGAAATGAAAGAAGTCAAGGCCCTCAGTTGGCTGGGTGACTGGGGGCAGTCTGGTGAGATGGAAAGAATTCAACAGTGATTCAGGAAATTCAAGTTCTGGTCTTGGTTTGCCACATATTCCCTTGAGTGAATTTCTTTTCTGCTTGGCCAGCTGAGCCTATCTTGCCCTGCCTACAAAATAGAGCAGCAGAATGAGATGGTCATGAATGGAAGCATTTTAAGCTCCATTCACCTGTGTAGGCAAAGGGTCCACAGGGCTTGGCTGTGGGGGACAGGTGGAGAGCCTTGGTACCTGGTTCACGGCAGGAGTACGTGTCTCTTCTCATGTACATGTCTCAGGTTTGGGTTCTGGGAGTGTGAGGCCTTCATCTGTCTCCTCCCCCTATCCCATCTGACAGCTATCACTGAATTATCTCTGGTCTCCAGGGAACCCAGGCAGACCCAGGCCAGATAACATGCTTGTTTTTGCCTGTTTCAGAATTCATGCAAACCACAAGGTCAACAGCACTGCTCAGTGGAGAAGCATCACAACATTTCCATGATTAGAAAAAAGATAGTGTTCAGAGCTCCACTGCACTACTTAAATGTCAAAATTTCTTTCACCAGAGGAGATCCAATGACATTCTGGAAACTAAGTGTGAAATTTGATTCTGCCTCCCCAAGAGCTGCCATTATCTCGGGGTGGGGGCAGTTCTAATGAAGCCCCTTGGTGGAACAGAAGAGCATGGAGCAGCAATTCCAGCCAGGGCTGATCCTTGATCCTTTGTTCTGCTTAAGCCAGTGACCTTGGGCAGCACATTGGGTGCCTTGTGCCTCTATTTCTGATCTGAAAATGTGGATAATATCTTGCCCATTCCTCACTAGGTTGCTGTGAGATAATTCATCAATAATAAAATAATAACTTTAAACAAACAATGAAATGAACAACAGCTAGCATGTGCTGAGAATATCTTGTCCAGCTCTATCTTATGTGCATTACATACATTATCAGTCATTGAATGAGTAAGATATAAAGGAGTTTATAATTGAAAGAAATAGGCTATGCACAAGTACTTTTTTTTTGAAGGAAGGAAGAAAGCAAATGATAGTCTTTTTTTTTTTTGGTGCTATGGATTGAACCGAGAGGCATTCTACCTTAGAGCTACACCTGCAGCCCTTTTATTATTTTTATTTGGAAACATAGTCTTGCTAGGTTGATAAGCCTCACTACTTGCTGAGGCTGTCCTCGAACCTGTGATCCTCCTGTCTCCGGCTCCCAAGTACTGGGATTGCAGGCATGCACCACCATGCCTGGCTTAGTATTTCTAAGGCATTACTTTGCTACCATGGGGGTGGAAAGGCGTGATACCTCTCCTCACCCATCATTGGGTTACGCTGAGACCCCTGCAATAATAAGACAGGTTAGCAAGAGTAAAACACAACAGATTTATTTAATCACAGTTTTAGGTGACAAAGGAGCCTTCAGAAATGAAGACGCAAAGGTCCAGGGAACACTGTATTTTTATGCCTAGGTTTGGGGAAGGACAAAAAGCTGTGTAGAATGTGATGGACAAAAAGTGTGTGGTCTAATGTAAGAAACCGAGTGGGGAACCCAGCAAGGCTTGTCTGTGTTCTTCCTAGCCTCTCTGTGCAGCATTTTTCCTTCCAGGTATAGAGGAAGATACCTTATGATCTGCTATCAGATAAGATAGGTCAGAGAATTTCTTTATGGCCAGCTCTTACACAGAAAGAGGAAACCAGAGTAATATTTAAGAAACACTTTCTATGTATATACTTGCACTGCAAGACTCCCAGCAAGTCACCTGGCCTCTCTGTGTCTGCTTTCATTTATAAAATGGAGATAATGGTAGCACCCACTGCACGGGGAGTTGTTAGGATTAAATAACTTAAACATTTAATAATGTTTATTAAATGTAATGTAAGTTGTTTAAACCAGGCTCTGGAACATGAAAGTTGGAAGCCACTTTTAGGCCAGAGACATTAATTCCTGGAACTTCAGCTCTCTGAATCCATCTACTTGCTAATCATTCCCACCTGGAAATCCATAGGGTTTGAAAACACACAGTCTTCCTGGACAGTGCTTCCAACTTTCTGCCTGAAGTATCTCCTTGTCCCTCCCCCTTCCCCAGGCTGGTAATACTAGTGTCTCAGTTTCTTGGTCCTTATCCCTTTTCTCAGCTGCCAATTAAACACAGGCCCCTTTATTTCTTCTGCCACTATACTCACTATGCTGCCCCCTCCCCCAGACCCCCACGCTTCACACAGCATGGTCACTGCCCTAGCTTCCTAACCTGCCCCCCAACCTTCAGCCTCCAGTCCACTCTGCACATGCCCTCAAAAGAATTGCCAAAATTCTCTCTTATCCCATCCCTACCCAGATCAAAATCTACTAATGCCTGCCCTCTGCCAACAGAAAAAACCATACTCCTTGGCATACCCTCCAAGGCACAGCAATCTAGACCCACTTGTACCTTCCAGCATCCCCACACCTTGCTCTTACCTTAATCCTGTTCTGGTCACTGGCCTCCCCTACCAGTCAAACCTCCTTTGGTCATTACCAACCTTTACTCATGACTCGTTCACTGCTTCAGGTGCCTTTCCTCACCCACACCTGTACCTGTCAAACCACACCTGTGCTTCAAGGACAGCTCCAGCCTCCTTTCCTCTGAGCAGCCCTCCCTAATCACTATGCAGGAAGGCTGTGCTCATTCAGCCTGTGTGAGCTCATCTTCCCAGGAAGATGCCTGTCTCTTGAAAGGCCTCCATTTGCGAGCCGTTGAATCTTTGCAGGGCTTTGCACTACACACGATGGGCACTGGACAATCAACATCTGGTCATTTAGTGATGTAATCATAGGTAATCTGAGAACTGAGAAAGCGAGAAACGTCATTCCATTCAAGGAATGTTTTTGGAAGACCAACAATGTTCTGAGCACTGTGCTGGTTATTGCGGTGAGGGGGGGTGACTCAAAGATGAATGGTCTGGGCCTTGATCAGATACAACCTTAAAGCACAAAGGGTTCTTATTCTAGCTCTATTGATGGGATTTAAGAGATCTGGAACCCCCTAAAATTGTATGCAAAATTTCCTAGATATATGCATGTGTGCCTGTTCTGCAGAGAAGGCTCCTGTTTTCATCAGCTGCTTCAAGAGGTTTTGACCACACTGAAGGGCAAGGCCTACTGCTCTCAGGAAGGAGACAGATGGTCATACAGGCCACCAGTCCCCACACTAATATACTCAACAGGGAGAAAGCACCAGGTTGCATTTCTCTGTTGAAGGAAAAGAAAACTGGAAATGGAAGTGAGAGAGCAGAGCTGGTCCTTACTGAGTGGAGCAGTTCCATGAAACAGGGAAGGGGCGTAGAGCATGTGGCAGAGCTGGGCCTGGCCAGGGCCTGGAGGCAAGGAGGGATGCGGCATCTTTGGCTGGTGAAGCTTGGCCATGGGGTCTTGGGCCACAGACTGATGTAAGGGGGACCCTGCCATGTCTACCCTCCACCCATGGAAGCTCCTTCATGCTTGAGCTCATGCAACCATGTGGACTCATGTGGCCTTATGACAGAGAGGACAAGGAGGAGCCAGTCAGATTCCTTCCTCTGGGGGCTGGGGAGAGTAGGGAGTCAGCTGCCAGGACAAGTCAGGGGCACTAGTTCTAGTAGCTGGGACAGGAGTATAGCAAGGAAGATTTTAGAGGCTCTTCTGCAGAAAGGATGCACAGCTAGCTGGGCTAAACAGGCACTGGCTGCAGCCCCCTCCAGACACCCCATAATGGGGGGGGGGCAAGGGAAGCAGGGGTGGGCAAGGCAAGAGAGGGAAGGGGGCCTTTCCTTTAGGTCTTTAGTATAGACCAAATTGGGTCTGTACTGAACAGGGCAGTTCCCCAACATTCAAATGGCAGATGGCCTAGGTGGACAGGCCCTGGAGATCTAAGGAAGCCAATAATTTGAAGACCTGGCCCTGAGGTCAGGGCCCTGGGCAGGTGCATTGGGCTGGCTGCAGGTGGCCCAGGCTTCAGGCTTTTCCTCCACCATGCCAAGTTCACTCCTCCTTCAGGGCCTTGGTGATTGTTTGCAACCTCTGTATCTTCCTCCTCTTGTGGCGACCAAATCTGAAGTAGGTACTCTCCCTACTCCCAGATCAGTCATCTTGCATCGCCCTGTTTTGCTTTCATCTCAGGCTCACCATCATGTGGGACTATGTGTACACCTGTACATAGGACACTCCCTGAGGACCAGGAAAGGGGAGGCCTTTGGCTCCTGAGGCCTCCACACACTGGCAGGCTTTGTGGCCTTCCTGTCAACAGGGAAGGACCCCTGCCACTGTCTTCTGCCCAGCTTCCTGCTGGCCTGCTCCCAGGAAACACCTCCAGCTGCCTGACTTGCCAGGCCCAAGTCTTGGGTTCATATCCTTTTCTGTTCCTCACAGATGTCAGAACACAGGGAGGAGGCACCTGTGTGTCCGGGCCTTGAAAGGCAGGAACACCATACCTATAAGCCCGTGCTGCTTGGGGATGGGCCTGGAGCCTGCCACGGTGCCACCTGCCATGACAGGACTGGGCTTGTACTCTAGAGTATCTGGTGGCCTCCCCAGGGAGTCTCACTTTCCTTTTCATCTCCCCTTCGAAGGATCCCCTCCCCTATTGAAGGCAGCTTTGACCAGGAAATCCCATGAAAGAGAAATAGCCAGGAAAGGGCCCTTGTTTCCCAGAAGCTCCACCATATAATCCTTAATTATATCATACTCATTGTAATCTCCAAGCGATCACTTCTCATTCAGGATAGTATGGGGAGAAAATACTGCAGGAACACTTAATGTTTTCCAAAATGGAAGGAGAAAAGAATTCCCAACCCACACTCACTTCTCTGGGCTATAATCAGGACAGGAGACTGTGGAAGGAAGAGTTGGCTGGGATCTTTCGTATCACCATGGGTGTGGGGTATGCCTCTGTTGCTGCCTGTAACCTGGTCAACTAGATTCAGGCATCCTTGGTAAAAGGGAGGTGAGAGACCAAAGGCCTGTGCCTGTGCCATCTTGAAGATTAGACCAGCACCACCTGCTCTGGGCTTCAAGGCCTGCGTGAATTAGAATAAATAATACACATAAAGGGCTTAGCATAGTGCCAGGCAGCAAGCAGGTACTCAATAATTGACGGCTATTTCAAATCCCACTGTTGTGACTACTGTGAAGATGAGTGAGGCACTGTGCCCATCCAGGCTAATTCCAATTATCTAAGTAGGTCTCTTCCAAATGTCTGGTTTCTTTGGACACCATTCCTGCTACGCTCACCCCTGGATCCCTAGCATCTAGCACAACACCTAGAAGACCACAGTGAGTGCTTAACTGAAATAAGACTGAAGAGGCAACAGTGCCCACCCATTCCCCTTACTCCTTCCACAGGCCCTGGCTCTATAAACACAACCAAAGCCAGCCTCCCAAGGGGAGAAGTGCTTCCACTGCAGAACCAGCTTCCTGACGTGGCCTTCAGGAGGAGCAGGCAACAGCCAGGCTGGGCCCACCTGCCAGCCCCTCCCCCGCCTCCTGGTTGGCCTGGGACACATTCTCAGTCACCCAATTCCCCAGGACCTGGAGGAGCCAATGCCCAATCCAGGTCAACTCTGGCCTATGGAATTAGGATTTTGTGCATAAAATATTAAATTGTACATTTAAAGCTACCTGTCACAGATCATTTACTAGACCCAGAGAAGGCCAGGATAGCTTTCCCCTGCAAGGGAGATGATTTTTAGCAAAGACAGGATACATGTATGATGCACATTCAAGTCGCACTAACCAGACACTAACATTCCCCATCCAGAGGCTCCAACACACTGGATCCGAGGCCTCCAGCTGCTCTCCTTCCCCAGGCTCTGGATCTGGAGAGAATCCTGGGATCCTCCATCCAGGCAGGAGACAAAGTGCTGCTTCTGGACAGAATTCCCTGAGGCTGTTTTCTTTTTTCTCCCCCACCCTCCCTCCCTTTTGTTTAGCTTTGCCAGTGTAGCTGTATACAGTTCAGTCTTACAGTGAATGCAAATGTTTGCAAATAAAAGGCTTTTATGTACTTATTCCATTCACCACTTATCAGATGCTTGAAAAACCAAGAGAAAACCAGTCCCTGTTCAAACCAGTCCCCAGACTTAGCCAGGGGAGGCCAGAAATGTGTCCCTTAGTGTAAAGGAGGAGAGAGCATCAATGCTAATGGTGGCCCCACCCAACAAGGCAAGGCAAGTTCTCCTGAGGGGAGATGGCAGCCAGGCAAGGCTACTTTTGTCTAGTAAATTTTTTTCTGTTCAAATTAATTGCGGGAGGGCAGAAATTTATACAGTGTTGCTGCAGCCTCATATTTAGAAGTCACCAACCTTTTCTGGGCTGCAGACTAAGCCCTGGAATTCTGTGGCAGTTTCCTTCGTCGGTGACTTTGCCATGGCGGTCTGTCTGTCACAGAAGCCCCTATGTTTGCCAGACAGGTTGGGACAATGGCTTAGGTCGGCAACCACCACCATGTAGCTCCCATACACAGCAGTCTCTTTTGGTTCCTTAAAGCAACCTGGGGTTTTCAGGAGGAGGTGCTGGGGCACAGGGACAGGCTCTCTCCCCACTGTGCCCCCGGCCGGGGGCCTGCCTACCTTTTTCTCCTTGTCACCATATTCGACGCCCAAAGTATCCATGGCCCGGACGATGGCTGCCAGAGACTGGATGGTGTTGCTGTAGACCACGGGCTTGTACTGCTTCACATCTTCTCCAGAGAAGCCATCTTCGTGGATAATCCTGGGGAGAAACCACACACATCACGCCTGATCAGGGCACTGTCCTCTTACAACACAGTGAGCACCGAGCATGGGCGCCTGACGTCACCACCTGGGTTAGTGGCTGAGTGCAAGGGCCACTAGGAAGATCAATTACTGAGTTGCTGCTTAGTGCCATAAAATCTGAAGGAAAAAACAACTACTTAAGTCCTGAAAAACAGAATATTGAAAAAAAAGAAATGTAGTCTCTGCACACTCCCTCGTTATAGTGAAAGAAATTAGGTCCTGGTAATGCCAGAAGGTACTTAGAAGAGGAAGGCACTCAGTATTTTAAGCAAAGCTCAGGATCTTAACTTAGGTATGCCCTTGGGAGCATACTGTTAAAGATCACTGCAAGAAGTTGGCAAATGAAGAATTTGCTTCTTTTTCACAGAAAACTCACAGTGCTTTTAATGAAGGTAGGATGACTCACTTAAAATGAACAAATAGCCATCGTCATATCAACAGGAAAGTCAACAGAAGGTATTTCCCTGCTCTTCATGCTCAAATGAGCCTGAACCATCTAGTCACCCTTATTTTGCTGGATCTCCACAGTGAGTATCAACAGAGCCGTCGAAGGGAACACCACAGTAATCAGAGGTCACATGACATTCCCTGGTGCCCTTTAATACACACTTGTTGCTGACAGGGATCCACACAGGAGAGAAAGCCAGAGAGGAAATCATGCCAAAACTCTCTGCAAGAATCCTCCTATAATTTCAGTAACCAAGAAAGAATAAATGGATTTTAAGACAACTCGAACATTATTTATCGCTCAGCAAAACATGCGAACTCTTCTGTGGCCACACTCCCCAAACCAAGATGTATGCTGAGAGTAACACATGCACACACCAACATAATAGCTGAGTCTGCCTTCTGGCCCTCAGCCCCTTTCCATTCCTTCATTACTTCTGGTACAGGAGTACCTTACTAACAATCTTTATAAAACAGCTTTATTGATATATAATTCATATACCTCATAATCCACCCACTTAAGGCATACAGTGGGGTGTTTTTAATAGTCACAAGGTTAAGCAACCATCACTGCGATCTAATTTTAGGACATTTTTGTCTTCCCACAAAGAAACCCTGTACCCATTAGCAGTCACTCCCCATCCCCTACTCCAACCCTAAATAACCCTAGTCTACATTGTTTCTATAAGTTGGTCTATTCTGGACAGTTCATATAAATGAAATCGTAAAATATATGGTCATTCGTGACTAGTTCTTTCATTTACAATACTATATTCAAGATTTATCTATGTTATACCATATTTAGGAACTTATTCATTTTTATTACTGAATAATATTCCTTTGTATGGATATACCACTTTTCATATATTCAGTCATCAATTGTGGATATTCATAATTTCTCGTAAAATTAAGCTCAATGCTGGTTTATAGGTCTTCATCCTGAGTTCCTTAAAAAGCAGATTAGAATGACCCTATCAATTCTTCGAAGACTTGGAGTAGCAATAAGTCTATTTTTATAAAAGTCTCTTGTGAGCATTTATAACCAGTCTAGCATGCAGGGAATTGCTAACTTCCACTGTACACAACATATGAAACATATGTTTTCAGAGGCTTGGAGGACAGGCAGTGCAGGGCTGTGGTTCCCTTCTCTCTGTGTCCTGAGAGAATGGAATCACAGAGGACATGAGTCTGTCATTGCCTGGGTTTCTGCCTGGAGGGTTTTACTAATCCACAGGGCAGGAGATAGGCTCCCTGAGATGCAGAGATAAAGATCAGAGTTCAGAGGGCTGAGGCGGCTGCAAGTGGAGGGAGAGAAAAGTGCAGAAAGAGCTCCTGGCACCTGCATGCTCCCCTTGAGTCTGGTTGAACAGGTGCAGCTCCACAGCTGGGCAAGAAGTAACCACCAGGGAGAGATGGAGCCTCAGGGGCTGACGGCTGAACACTTTTCACAGCCCCCAACACCAAGGCTGGGAGATGTGTGGGTTCTGACCAGCTCAAGTGGAGAGTCCTGTGGAATGCCTGGGGTGTCCAGCAGGGATCCCAGAAGGCTTATGCCACAGTGATAGGGCTAAGTTAACCCTGAAGGCTCCCTGAGGCCTGACCTGACATGCTAAAAAACAAGCCTTGAAAAAAATCAAGCCGACCCACTAGTAACTTAATTTTGTCCAATAGAAAAAGGTCAATACTAGCCAGGCGTGGTGGTGCATGCTTGTAATCCCAGTACTTGGGAGGCT